>JAFLJL010006085.1:0-22599 GCA_018398815.1 Conus ventricosus | reverse complement strand
AGAATGTTGATCAATGGAAGCGGGAGGGTTTAGGGTCCCTGAACAAAACTGGGTATTTCAAATCAAGAAAGCTTCAACGGAACATGGATTCGGACTTGTTTGGATGTGCCAGGGAGTAGGATGCGAACATGGTTTTGTATCTGAATTTAAAGATAGATTAATAGGATCCTACATGCAGAACTCGCGTGGGGAAAAAAAGGAAAGTAAACTGAATATAACTAGTTCTTTTCTTTTGAATCAGCACTTCAAACTGAAAGATATATTTTAGTTGTTACGAATAGATGGCACAGAATTTGTCTTGCCAGGTTTAGATTAAGAACCTTTGGTCTAAACGCGAACAAAATGTGGTTCAGTTCAATGTCTCCATTACTCCCCCCATGTCCGGTGTGTGGTCATGCTCCGCAGGATGAGAGTCATTATTTCCATCTTCAGGTGCAGGGGCTACGATGATCTGAGAAAAAATAATGTGTTGTTCAAGTCCAAGGAAGCGGAGAGGAAGGATCTATACGATATCTTAACGTCTGACTGTGACACTAACATTGTATCGCTTGCAAAATACATTTCAGAAGCGGGGTTGATACGGAAAAAGAAAATGAAGAGAGTGCGTGAAATGGTGTAATGTCTACTATGTATTTCATCAGTTGAAGTACATTGAGTACGCAACTTAAAAGGCAAGACAAAAAGACTGTCTATTGTTATACTTTGATAGTTCATGTACAATTACTTATGTCTGTGCGTACTCGCGGGATGGCGCGCGTGCGTTCGTGCATGGGTGTGTGTGTGAGTGTGTTTCCGCCCAACACCCCCATCCCCACACGCGCCTCTCATCCCTCTTTTTATTATTTTTTTAAAAATTTGTCCTCATACAGCGGCGCCTACTTCCAATCATGGGACTCCTCTACCACTCTCTCTTTTTCTCTATCTCTATTAATTTTCTGTTTGCCTTTTCCCTCTGTCTGCCTCTCTTTTTCCTTTTTCCCATTACACACACACACACACACACACACACCCACACACACACACACACACACACACACACACACATACACGCGCAAGCGCGCGCGCGTACACATACACACACACACACACACACACACCACACACACACACACCACGCGCGCGCGAGCGCGCGTGAGGGCTGTGACTGTGACCAGCCTTTGATCTGTGGTCTTCTGTCCGTCTGAATGGATCTTTTCTATCTTCTACACCCCTTCGAGTTTTCTTTATTTTTCACATTTTCTTGCTGTCTTCTTTAGACCCCCCGCATTTGCAGTGCGAAGCGACCGGTGATGGAGGGGATGAGATCCGGGAGACGGGGCATTTGCTGCCCATGTGTACCAATCGGCTACTCCTGCGTGGGTTAGGTCAAGACTGACATTTTTACCTGTGGTCCTCAGCTCTCTGTTCCTCGAGAGCTGAACATGATCAGTATAAAAAGGGCAGGTTGACTTCGTACATCCTTCCCAAAGCCTGGAAGGTGCCAAGGCAGTAGATTCTTGACCTTAGCCCGAAGTGAACTCCGTGGTGGGTGAGGAAGGGAGGATGAAACAGAAATTTCTTGACAAAACGGATGATACACCCCACACAAATCCGAGTGATGGAAGTTGGGGGAGACGAAAACAAAACCATTCCAGAATAATGGTCATGACAGCGACTCGGAAGAAAAAAGACGGAATTTTGGGGCTTCCCGGTTGGTGGTTGAGGGTCTAACATTATCGTTTGTAACAGAATGGAGAATTCTTCGATGGGAAACAACAACAACAACAACAACAACAAAATTGACGTGTGCAGTAAGTGGGTTGGTTATCAATGACAGGCCAAGACCAGTGGAATGGTGGCCTGGACCGAGTGATTGATGATGATTCATCTTAAAGATATGGTGAAATGCTTCTTTAAATTAGGTATTCAATATTGTATGCTTGTTGATAAATATGCTGTGACAAAACCACTTAATGTTCCTTCTAATATGACTTTCAAAAGCATTTAATTATCCTAAAATGATGTTGTATTAACGCAAATATTCGTAACACTTTTCTATCTAGGGTAATTCATTTTCTGAAAAGTAGGACGCTGCCCGACAGTCTTTTAAGCAATCAGAGTATAGTCTTCTGTAACACGCAAAGCTGATTCTCAAATACATCTTGGTCCAGTTACATACCTGCCGATTTTTGGCATAACCAATGATTCAGGTGATATATTTTCTCTTTTCTGCCTCTTTTGTCAGATCATGACTAGGAATTCTTACAACGTGAAGCAACCAGACAAATGTGTGTATGTGTATGTGTGTGTGTGTGTGTGTGTGTGTGTGTGTGTTTGGGTGTGTGTGTGTGTTTATGAGAGAGAGGGAGAGAGAGAGTGAGAGAGAGAGAGAGAGAGAGAGAGAGAGAGAGATAGAGAGAGAGAGAGAGGACGTGTGTGTGCTCGCGCGCGCGCGCGCCTGTGTGTGTGTGTGTGTGTGTGCACTCTATGCAGATAAAGTATACACACTTGCACACACCGCTCGCGCTGTACCCATATATTTTCAAAGGAGATAAAAAAATTTTTAAAAAACCGTTCTGCACCGATGGACAGAATATAAATGACTAAGGAAAGAAAACACTAAGAAAAAAAAAGAAGAAAGAAAAGTTTCCACTTTTGACACAACTGAGTACCAGGCAGTGAAAATATGCACTGTTCGTGGCAGAAGTCTTTGCTATGTTTCTTTGGAATAACTGACATATACACAAATGGACAGCCAAGACGACATAGCAGCATGTGCGTACAAAGCTTAGCCATGGGTCCACACAATACCTTCACCAATAAGAGTAATTACTTCCCTTGCATCTATCGGCGCCCCTTTCTCACCCCCCCCCCCCCCCCTCATTTTCTCACCTTACATTTTGTCTCCTTAGATCACAGTAGTTAACACTTTTATCATAGCATTAAAAATTGATTGAGCTTTTTGTTCCATCATAAATTATGCCAAAAATTTAATTAAGAAAATATATTACAGATATGAAAACTCTTCACTAGCGATGATTGCGATGGTTCCCTTATGCAGCTAGTGAAGAGTTTTCATATCTGTAATATATTTTCTTAATTTCATGTTCCCAGTTTCTCCATCTTCAAACTCCCCCCCCCCCCCCCCTCCCCCCCCCCCCCCCCCCCCCCCCCCCCCCCCCTTTAAGTCCAAATCTTTGCCAAGTCATTACTATGAAGACAGTTCAGTTGTTGGCCTGCGCTTGTTCCCCCCCCCCCCCCCCCCCCCCCCCCCCCCCCCCCCCCCCCCCCCTTGATTGTTCGTCTATTTATTGTCTGACCTTTACTTCAAGTTTCAAAGGCTGTGCCAGTCTTGAATAAAAGTTACTCTGTGTTAGGTTTTCTTATGGGACAACGTTTACCCCACTTGTTTACTGTCCATCAATACCGACAACTCTCGTTAACATTTGCAAAGCAATTTTACAATATTCGGTGAAAAGTGAAGACCGCCATATAGATTAAGACTTATAAGTGAAAGAGAACGACATAAACAAAGGGGAGAAAGTCAACCAACAAACTAAACAAAGAACGAACTTCAAACAAACCTAGTTCTAATTCAGTGTCTTTCCGTTTAAATGACTCTTTATTTTAGAAACAAACAAGACAAATTTTGTCCTTATGGGGTACAGATTGAGATAGAAAATCTTTTGTGAAGTTTAGCCATTACCCCCACCTCCACCACTAACACCGCCACCATCACCACCATTTCCCCCTCCCACCTCCTCCCAATTTCCCTCTCTTGGGAACGAAAAGAGTGACATCCTCTGAACGGTTGGGCAGCCGTCGGAATTCTTACTCTCGATGACCCGATGTCTTGTGGTGCAAGGAGATAATCAAATGTCATGTGATGTAAAGGAGATAATCCATGTCATGCGGTGTAATGGAGATAACCCAGTGTTGTACGTTGTGATTTAGACGATCCAGTGATGTGTGGTGTTAGGGAGATGAACCAGTGTCGTGTGTATAGAATTGGCCAGTACTATTTATAAGCTAGGGCTTGGTAATGTTACCAAAGTGGGCTTGTTGATAAGTGGAGACAGACGGGCAGCCGAGCGTTGAATCTTCAGCACCCCCGAACATCTTGAATCCTCATTGGTCCATAATGTTTTGGTTTTGTTTTTTTTAAAACATTTTTTAATTGTTTCTTTTTTCAACATAGAGACCAGACAGTACACAAACATTCACGCACCAGTAAATTTGACAGGATACATTATATACAAATACAGACGGTGTTGATCCGTAACAGTAATTCTAAGAAAATGAGGATCAACAGGTTATTCAAAAGGGGTATATACATTGCCCATTGAGCCAGACAGTTTTTCTGAGACATATCAATACGACAGACATATTTTTCAATTTCATATCTTCTTTTCAGATATGAAATATACTGAATTAATTGAGGTTGTTTACCTTCACATTTGCATTTGTAGATAAAATATTTAGCTAACAGCAGAATTAGGTCGAAAACCTTGTCAGCTCTACATAATGGTTATCGCAGTTAAATAAAACTATGTTTTCTGTTAGCGATATGTTTGAGTTGTTAAAATTTTTCATTTATCAAATTTTGAAATGTCCTCCAGAAATGTTTTGTCCTTTCACGGGTCCAAAAGATGTGTCTTATTGTTTCTTTTTCGTTATGACAGAGCGAACATTTGTCTGAACTGGTTATATTCATTTTCTGAAGAATTACATTTGTTCCCAAAATTCTATGAGTTACTCTGATTTGGAACCATTCAGTTTACTATCTTTTATTTTTCCAATTTTCTTGAATGCTTTGAGCCAACACACCTCAGCTCCTAGCCTTTCTTCCACTTACTACAACACTTAGGCTCATTTGCATCTTCCATTAAGATGTCATAATAATACCTTGCTCCTAATGAGCTGTTTTGATTCTCTTCAGTAATTGGTTAGAAAAATTCGAGGCCCTGCGCGTCAAATTCAGTCCTATCTCTCTTGCGTTTTTCTCACAGCACATATGATTCCATGGTAAGTAACAAAATTACTGAACACGCCATACTTTTCTGTGAAAGATTGGAATGTGAAGAAGTTGCCATTGTCATCCAAAAGATTTCCTACAAAAAGTACATTATTTCTGATCCAGTTTTTATAATAACTTTTTTCTCAACTTTAATATGATTGTTACAAAAAAACCGGGTTCAGAACAAAAATCTTCTACAGGTTTGACATGTTTTACCTCTCCAAATTCTTTGTATGCTTTAAAAACATCTTTCCAGAATGTATTTACACAGCCGTGGTTCGGCAAATCGGACCCTATGTTTTTCCATTATGTCAATATTCGGATACTGAAGTCTGAGAAGTTCTTTCCATTTATGGTTACTGGATTGTATTTTACGAATCCACGTTAGTTTCAATGCGTTCAGATATTTTTTAATGTTGGGTATACCCATACCCCCCGAGTTGATGTTTTTAACAGACGTTTCTCTATTTATTCTATCTTTGTTTTTATTCCATACAAATTAAACACTAATTTTTGAATTTCCTCACAAAGACGGTCAGGTGGATTTGGCAACAATATCCATAAATGAACAATTTTGGATAGCACAAGCGACTTAAGAACTGCAACTCTACCAAGTGGTGTAATTTGTCTTTTAGCCAAGTTCTGTATAATGATTTTATTTCAGAGAACTTTTCCTCGAAATTCACAACTTCACATTCTTTTAAATCATTCGTGAACCAGACCCCTAAAATCTTAAAAAACGGTTTGGATTCCATTCCATCTTCAGGTGTGGTAGAAATTTCAGTGCTGAGTTCCGCATACTTCCAAACCTTACTGCTATCGTTTTTTCTGTGTTTAATACAAGCCCAGATACTCTTCCAAATTTGTCAATGGTTCTGATTGATTCTTCAAACGATTTTCTGTCTCCCTCTAAAGTAAGTTCAGTGTCGTCTGCGTATGTGATATTTTATGTTCAATATTTCCAATTTTGATGTCTTGAATATTTTGGTTTTCTTTTATCATGAGTGTTAACACTTCAACGCACATAACAAACAAGTAAGGTGATATCGGGTCGCCCTGTCTACAACCTCTCTCAATGGCAAACCAGCTAGTTAGTTTGCCATTGACAGAAACTGTTGATTTAATGTTTCATAAAAAGTTTTAATCCATCGACAGAAGTCAGGGCCTTACACCAAATGCTGTTAAGACCTTAAACATGAATTGTAAGTCAACACTATCAAATGCTTTTTCAAAGTCTAAGCATAGTAATAGCCCAGGTTTCCTAGTTTTAACAAGGTAATCCATGAGATCGTAGATAAGTCGAATGTTATCTCCTAAGTATCGATTTGTATAAAGCCACTCTGATCTTCACTTATGATTGAACTTAAAGCATATTTTAATATGTTAGAAATGCACGCAGATCCAATTTTTATACACTACATTCAAAAGCAATACTGGTCTCTCAGTTTTTTTATTTGGTCTTTGGGTTTATCCCCTTTTGGAATGTATATAATGACCCCCTCCTGGGGGGTGGATAGTTCCATTTTGTCAAACCCTTCGTTTAAAGATCTTACGACATATGACCCTAACTATAACCAAAAAAACTTAAAGAACTCAGCTGTGAAACCGTCACTTCCAGGGCTTTTATTGTTGTCCATATTTTTTAACACATATCCCGCCTCTTCTAAAGTTATTTTTCCCTCCAGAGTATTTTTGTCCTCTTCCGTTAATTGTGGCAGTTGGTCAGTAAGGCTTGAGATTTCACACTGTTCTACAACTCTTCCCCAATATAAATTTTTGTAAAATGAATTCACTGCCTCAGCAATGTCATTATCATTTGTTAACGTTGTACCGTCTCTTAATGTAAGTTTCGTTATATGTTTTACTTGCATAGTTCCTTTTTTCAAAGGCCGCAAAAGTATTTTGTTATTTTTTCCCCTTCGGCAACCCATCTTGCTCTTGAACGCAACAAGACACCTTTCATTCTTTTATGTCTTAAACTGACCAGTTCTTGTTTGCAATTTTCAAGAGCTGCTTTTTCTACATCAGTATGTAAATCCTTTCTTTCAATTTGTTCTCTTTTTTTTTCAAGTTCTTTTTCTCTTTTGAAAGCTTCACGTTTCTTTATTGTTGCGTAGCAATAGTTTTTCCCTCTAATCTTCATCAGCAGCGTATCCAGGAACAGCTGATCTGAGATGACAAACTGCAGATCAAACTTTGCTATATTTTCTATGGAATCACGACAATAAGGTAGGACTATCGACTGCGAACTCTTCAGTTACCTCTTTGATTACATTATTTATTTCTGCTACATATTTCATGTCTTTTAATAGGGAACTATTGAATTTCCACAGTAGACTTCTCCTCTCTTGTTGGCCACATTGCAGAGTTAATAATATTAAGGAGTGATCGGATCGGTAGCCAGGTAGTATATCTGCTTCAGTAACATAACTACTTAATATATCCGAAATCAGAAAATTAGTCTAGTCTACTCTGCTGGAATGGTGTGTTCCTTCTCCATGTGTACCTCCTAAGCTCGGGGTTCAGTTCCCGCCAAACATCTACGAGGTCCAGATTATCCATCATATCATCTATTTGTTCTTGCGCCTTTGGATTATTATTGTGTTTGTAGTTACAACAGTCAAGAGTGGGAGTTTCGGACAGAGTTCCAGTCTCCTGCAATGATTACTTTTTCAACCCCTATATCTTGAATCTGTTTTTCTAATGTAATGTAAAACTCTGGATCGTCACGATTAGGTCCATACAAATTCACAATTAATAATTCCATGTCCATTGCTTTTATCGAGGCAAAAATATAGTTGCCAGTCGGTCTTTATAAATCTTGTTCAAGCGGAAATCAAAGGTATTATTAAACAGTATGGCAACCCCGCGGGAGTTAGAATTATGTGAGGCAAAATAACATTTATAGCCCCATTCAGCTTTAACGTAGGCTTCTAGTTTAGAACTACAGTGAGTGTCCTTGTAGCAGGTATATTGAATAGAATTTTTGTCTTAAATAATTAAACACGTCTCGACGTTCTGAGCATTTGCGAGACCCTGGCAGTTCATAGACCCAATTTTGATTTCCTGCAAGTCATTACGGTAGACAGATGTATACTTAATAGGAATATCATATGTTTCCACAAATTAATAAAAAGCGAAATGTTTTCTCATAAAGCACATATGGCAAAAAGAACAAAACTGGAAAGCGGAATCCATGTCACATACACTATGCACATCATCGCTAAAGCACAAATCAACATTGCATAATGAGAATCAACAGAACCTGTCAATTCACTGGCACAATGACACATACCACACGCACACGATTCTACACATAGACATTGAAACATGAATAAATCATGTATAAACATTGAATGTTATGGATGGTGATACTAAAGTAGCTGTAGTCGAGCTAGATCATTCGAAATACACACGAAGACTTCGTTAACGAACAGCAAACTGTAATCTGTAGATATGGTAAACAAACGTTGAGTCGCCAAAACGAGGCTGGCGGAAATGACCTTTTCAATTCAAAACGAGGCTCGTGTAGTCTGCTACACGATATCATTACACCTTCCCCTTTTACCCTGGACAATTACATAACGGTAAATAAATCTGTATTTGTTAGAGTCTTCTCAACAACCTGGGAATGTAACACGCTAAGTTATCGTTAAAGTTCATGTCAGGTTATAATCTTGAAATCGAGCAGGCATCTTCACAGCTCGTCCTGAACGGTAGTCAGGGTACTGGTAAGTGGTGTTGATGAGTGTCCATTGCTAGTTGTCTCTGGAACTTCCAGTGGAAGCTGTCTGGACTCAGGTTGCACTGAACTGGCGTTGGCAGCTGATGCTGGTCTTCCAACAGGTGTAGGCGTGCTGGCAGCTTCCAGACCTGAAGGCGAGAGGGGTTTGGAATGAGACAGACTGGCATGGGACATGCTGGGACCAACTGGCGAACTGAGGTGTAGCTGGATGGAGCAGGAACAAAGTTTCTGTTGTTGTGACACCTCAGTGGTTTCAAATGTCTTCGGTTTTTCGCAGAAGACCAGACGACGTTTGGACGATGTAGGATCTTGGATCACAACGTCTCTGAACTGTTGCTGGATCACCCCAAATCCTTCTGGTTGTCGAGTTTCTGTAGGACGACTTCTCGGTCTGAGTTCTGGCAAAGAACGAACTCCATGGCGTTGATCAAGTAGTGCTTGTTTGCTTTCTTCTGTTTTCTGTCTCTGTCATGGATTTCTTCCTTTTTCTCAAGCTTGGGTTCTAAGTTCTCTGGAAGGGTAGGAAGACGAGTACGGAGACGTCGACCCATGGCAAGTTCCGATGGACTGAATCCTGTTGCTGTTGATGTTGTCGATCTGTGAATGAGTAGAGCCAGGAAAGGGTCGTCCTGTGAAAGGATCTTCTTAGCTTCACGAACAGCACGTTCCGCCTCCCCATTTGCCTGTGGGAAATACGGCGAGCTGGTAGTATGTCTGAATCCCCACTGCTTACTGAATGCTTGAAATTCGTAAGCAGTAAACTGACGGCCATTGTCAGTGATGAGTAGTTCGGGAATACCGTGATGAGCAAATATGTTCTTCAGTTTCCCGATGACAACTTCTGTTGTGATTGCAAGGGAGATGGCTGATTTCCAAGTATCGGGATTTGTAATCAACCACAACCAGATACTGCTGGCCCTTGTGTTCACATAAGTCTGCTGCGACTTGCTGAAATGGGCGATCCGGTAGGTCTGTTGGGATGAGGGGCTCCTTTCTTTGTGACGGCTGCTTTTCTTCACAGAATTTGCAGTTTCGGACTGTCTCAGCGATAGCAGATGAAAGTCCAGGCCACCACACAGAGTTGGCTGCACGTTCACGGCATCTAGTTATGCCAGTGTGTCCTTCATGGATCCTGCTGAGAACATCTCGCATTTTCTCAGGGATCACTATGCGTTTGCCCTTTTATGAGAAGTCCTTGGTTCACACTAAGCTCATTTCTGACAGAGAAGAATTCTCTGACTGCTGGATCCACTTGACTGATATAGTTGGGCCATCCCGTCAAGGTGTAAGTCAGTGCAGTACTCATGACTTTGTCTTGAGCAGTTTCTTTTGCAATTTCTTGTAGTTTTTTTATCCGAAGCGGGCCAGGTCTCTTTGATCATGTTGATGTGGGCCCTGATGTCCTCTTCACATGATGAGACAGTGTCAACTTGCTGAACTAAAGCTTCGTTTTGTGGACTCCTAGAAAGGGTGTCGGCTACAACAAGCTTTTTTCCTGGGGTGAATTCTGCTTTCACATTGAATTTCATGAATCTCATCAACATTCGCTGGCAAACGAAGAGGTGTTTCGTTTTAGATCCTTTGTGTTGATCAGGGGTATGAGCGGTTTGTGATCAGTCTCTAATATAAATGACTCAAGCCTATCAGGTATCTCTCGAACTTTTCACAAGCCCACACTGCTCCCAGACACTCTTTTTCGATTTGAGCGTACCCACGCTCAGCAGTGTTGAGAGTTCTGGAACAGTATGCCACTGGTTTCTTCACTCCATCATGATCTTGAAGCAGCACTCCGCCAATGCCGTAGCTGCTAGCATCTGTGCTCACAGTGGTTTTCCTGTTGAGATCAAAGAACGCCAGTGTAGGAGTTGAAGATAGAGCTTCCTTGATCTCATTGAATGCGTTTGATTGAGGTTCTTCCCTATCCACTCTTTGTCTTTTTCTAACAATTCTGTTACAGGACGCAGAATGGATGACATGTTTGGGATAAAACGACCAAGAAAGTTCATCATGCCAAGAACACGTTTCAGTTCTGTCACGTTCCTGGGGTCAGGCATGTTTCTGATTGCCTTCACTTTTTCATCATCTGGGCGTATGCCATCAGCACTGATGCGATGTCCAAGAAAGGTGATTTTCTGTCTTGTTGAACTCTGATTTCCCCTTGTTGAGCTTCAGACCGATGTTGAAAAGTTTCTGCATCACTGTGTTGACACTCGCACTATGTTCTTCTGGGTTTTCATTGAAGACAAGTATGTCATCATAAAAGCAAATGACGTTTCTTTCTCCTTGCAAGATGTTTTCCATAGTTCTCTGAAAGATCTCGGGAGCAGATGATATCCCAAAAGGAAGTCTCTTATAGAAGAACCTGCCGAAAGGACTGATGAAAGTAGTCAGTTTTGCAGTACTTGGATCCAGTGGGATTTGCCAAATCCAGATGTTGCATCCAGTTTTGTAAATATCTTGGCATCTTTCAGCTTGTACAGGATGTCTTCAATGGGGGGGTATGACATACCGCTCTCTTTTGACTGCGTTATTCAGTTTCTTGAAGTCTGTGCAGATGCGAACAGCTCCAGATTTCTTCATCACGGCGAGTATTGGGGCACACTAATCCGTAGGTTCAGTAACTTCTTCGATGATATCATTTTCCTTTATTCGATCAAGCTATCTTTGACTTTGTCAAGAAGCGGAATTGGTATCCTTCTTGCTGTTGCCACACTGTATGGTTTCAGCACCCTTTCAGAGGATTTTGAGGGGGAACAATTAACAGGCTATCACCCCGTTCTCCCGAATGTTGATTTCATCAACTGTCTACTCGTTTTCAAGCCCCAGTAAAGGCGCACCGGCCCAAAAAGGTTTGTCTGTTCAGAGTTAATACAAAAATTTCAGTTTGAATGATCCTTCTTGACGTTAGGGTACTATGAAGTACCCTGCAACTCATTTTGCCCCCGGGACGGGAAAGGTAGCGTTGGGTTAGAGGGGTCGGTGCGTATTTTGTTGTCTACCCCCCCCTCGCTCTCAAAAAGTTGGATGCGTGAAAAAATTATTCCCTACACCACCCCACCTACGTACGGTAGCCAGGCAACCCCGGGTTTGATTTCTTTTCTTTAAAATTATGCGCCTGAACCCAAAAACAAAATTTTCAGTGAATTGGGTACAAATTAAACTGCATACACGCACATAGACAAGAACAACATGGAATTTCAATCATAAAATTATATTTTACATATCGTGATATCCTCACAGATCCGCCGGGCCCCGTCCCATTGTCCACAATACAAAAAACGCATTCATTCCCACAGTACCCACGCCACAGTCAAACGCATTAAAAAAAAACGAGAGGATAACCAAGGTCCCCACACGGTAAACACACCCCAAAAAAAACAAACGAGGGAAGAAGAAACGGGGGTCTCAACCAGCAAGAAAATTATTACGTGAACATAGAAGAAGAACCGCAAATTACAAGGCACAGTAACCCATAGAAAAAGAACCGCAGATTCCCAAAAAGCACAGCAATCCACAGAAAAGAACCCAAAATTCAAAAAGCACAGAAACCATTTTTGAACCCGGGAGAACAAATTTCACCAAAAGCCCAAAAACAAATAAATTGGGTTTTCGACGCACCTTTGCAAAAAAAATTTTTAAACTTCTCCGTGTTTTTTTAAACTACAGTGTCACATCAATAAATCAGCCCCCCGACCCATGCGGGGGTACTTTGGAGCACAATTTAAATATTTTTAAGGGTTTAAGCCCTCTTCGGCGCAAGCTCAAAACAATTTTAACAAAATTTTTCCTGCTACATTTTCCCGCTGGTACCGTCATCAAAACACCCAATACACAGTGAAACATCGATGCACTCTGACCACTGGGTCGCCTCCCAAAAGAAACATAGGGGAAAACGATGATTAAAAAAAAAAAATTGGGGGCCCAAAAGCCTCTCCCTTTAAATTCTTGCCCCCTTCTCTTGTCAAATTTTAAAAATTTTCGTCATTATTACCATGTCATTTCCATTGACGTCATAATTTACGTTGAGTACAAACTCCCCCCCCTCAAAAAAAAACAAACCGAAGTTTTTTGAAAAAGAATAAACAAACAGAAAAATACCAAAAAACTACAAATAAATTTCACTCGACAAAAACGAACCCGCTCATGGAACATTCGGGGAGCCTTCCGGGGACTCTCACACAACAGAAAACAAAGTTGTCTTTTACTGCTAGCTTTTGCTGACCTCAGGGACAACCCTCCATCCCCACACGGGCAGAGACGGCGGTGGGCAGGGCTGCACCCCACACCGGGAGGAAAGAAATACGTTCTACTGACCTTTGGGTCAGCCTCCCATACCCACCTGGGTAAGCCCACAATGAAATGACCACTGGGCAGCCCTTCCATCCCCCCACGGGTAGAGACAAAACTGCTTTCACAAAGGGGAAACTCACTTCCTAAGGGATCAATTGATTCCACATGAGGGGGGAGAGAAGGTCACGAAAAAATTCGCCGAACCAGGAACTGGTGGACTTCAACGAAACCCTGCAACGAAACGCCCTTTCCAAAATTCTTGAGTTCTTAAGTTTGCGTTCGGGGTACTTTTCAAAGGACGTGACGTCTCAAGAAAAATTTGACCCCCAAAGGAACCTAAAAAATTTAAACAGCCCAACAAGGGCTAAACATTCCCGCTCATAGTACTGTGCCTTTTCAGACCAGTAACTTCGACTAGCAAACACGACGGGGTGAAGGACATCACATTTCCCCCTTAAGCAATACAGACCCAAACCAAGAACTACATCAGCCTGAAAAAAAAGAATTACCCAAACCCTGGGTAACAACAACACAGGTGCAGAAGACAAGTTCCCCCGAATTTCCTCAAGCTTCTGCACACTCAGGAGTCCAAAGAAATAGACCTTCCACACGTATATCTTTGATCAAATCAGACAGTGGGGCACTAAAAAGTAGCGAACCTGGAACTTTTCTCCTGAAAAAATGAGCAGCCCCAACAAAGACCTGCCCCGCTTCCAGTGTAGGTGGAAATATTAAAAAATCTTTTAAACCTTCTTACCTTCAGAGCATAGTACCACCCCCAACAACAGCCAAGGAACCCCAGTGAACGAAAGCCTGCCTCGTCCGAAGGAGGCTGTGATTTTTTAAAAACCTCAGACGGAGAGCACCCCCTTCACGTTGGGGTGTCATCCCATGAATCTGTCACAAAAACGTCAAAAAATATGGCAAAAAACGCTAAGCCAGCATCCATCATCGGCAAACAGCAGGACCGTACAACCCAAAAAAGGCTCCGACAAACTGGAATGCCCCAAGTGTGTTGTAAAAGCTCTTCGGAGATCCTGGGGTTAACCACGACGCCATACCTTTTTGCAAGACTATCTTTGTGAAAAACGAGCATAGAAACCCTTTCCCAAAAGATCAAAACATCGGGAATGGGTTCGGCATCAAAGACGGTAACTTTTTTCAAAAACAAAAATCAATGCAAAATTTACACGTAAATCTTTTTTCCTGCCCAAACAAACGGAATCAACGGACATTGGATGTTAAATGTTTTCCAAGATCCAACATGTCCCAAACCTCTCTCAACAACCTCTTTCGAAAAAAGGGGATATCTAACACTTCTTTTAACAGGGACTCGTTGAAAAGGGATCCTAATAGTGCAACCCCGGGAAAAGAACCTGGTTAAGGGTCAAAATGTCTAAAATCACAAAGACTGCACGCAACCCCCTAAAAACCCTGTCAAAAACAAAGTACAATAAAACTGCACTGAGGGGACATCTTAAAGGCATGAAACGTCATGGGAACACTAAAGGGGGGAAGGGTAAAGCGTCACACAGCCGGGACGAACCAACTGTACAAACCCTTCACGAACTACAAACGACCCCGGAGAGGGGTCCAAAAAAGCCCCTCCGGGAGAACCCCAAAGAAAAACCGTTCTTGCCATAAGCCAAAGGTCAATCTTGACCAAGGCATGAAGTACCTTGTGAAAAAACAACTGTAGGCACAAACAGCGAAGTAACAAAACAGCACGACGAATATACTTTTTGAGCAATTCGCAGAAAATCTTTTCCTTTTGCCCTGACAAACCTTGTAATCTGGATGAAAGACTTTGACTACTGGGAAGGGCCCGCCCCAACTGGCAAACACTTTTTAGAGTCTCGGCAAAAAACTAAAACCTCACAAATTGGAAACGGGGTTCCCGGGCCTTCTTGTCAAAACTTTTTTACCCCCTTCAAAGGGGAAAATCAGCAAAATTTTCCCAGGCTAACTTACATGGTAGCAAAAAACATTTTTGATAAACAATACAATAAAGGGTTGGCCTAAACACCCTGAGACTGACCGATCCCGACTCTGTATAAAGAAAACGGGACCCAACCTGTCGACAAACAGAAACTGAAAGGGAGAGAAACCTTATTTTAGGGGGGGGAACTTCCGCACGAAACAACAGTGCAGGCAAATACGTTGCCATGCCTTTGGTTAGTGCGGACAATCTTTTTCAAAATGGATTTCAAACCCAGAATCCTAACACCCCATTTCCCTGCAGATGTCGGCATGTACGTACGCCCTTTGCCCACACAAAGCATAAAAACTGTTCTAGATCAAGTTGACGTGTACCCTGACGACAGAATCCCCTTGGGGGAAACCAAAACGAGAAAAGTTTCCCAACAATGCTTCTGCCCCAGCAACAGAGGGATATCCTTCAACGGAACAGCCTCCGGAAAACGGTCAATTCAATATGGCAAAAGAGAAACGATGCCTTGTTCCGAAGGAGGGCAGTGGCCCAACAAGACAACACCCCAAACATCAAATGGAGTACTGGGCCCAGTTGTATAACAGAAAGTTACGGCTAACGGGGTTGGAAAATCCTAAACAATTTAAAAACCCAAGCAGTTAGCGAATGTCGTTGCAGGGAAATTTTTAACAAGTATTTTTCTTGCTATAGTTAGTTTGCGCCGAAAATTTAGGGGTCCCCAAGCATCGTAAGTGCAATACAAGTTTTTCGAGAAAACCCAACGTCTTTTTTTCATTTTGGCTGCAAAATGGCGGCTTCATACATCACAGCAAAAACGGGGCACTACAAAGAAGGCCTCGCCGTTCAGAGAACTTTTTTAACCCTTTAAATGAATATGATGCCCTTGCCCTTTTTTTAAAGTTTTCGGCTCAGACAAGATTTTGTGGACAGGGTGCGGGGGATTGCGTTTGGATACATAAAAAGGTGCCCTCCCCCCCGAAGAGTGAACCCCCCACACTTGCCAGTGCCTTCGATTAGGGGGAGTCCCAAAAATTGGGTTTGAAATAAATCAGGTCAGGCATTTCTCCACTTTCCCCGATCCGTTGGGGGTATTTCCGAGCACAAATAAACTGGTCTGAAGAAATGATCTAGTTGAAAAAGCAGACGATGCAGGGGGAAATCTAAAAAATCAAAATAAATGTTTTGCGAACCCCCCCGGAACGGGACAAACGGTCACAAACAAAAAACCAAACGCTTTTTCGACCTCTTAGGTCTTCGTCAGGTGATAATAAACGAATAAACAACGAAAATTCAATTAGCTTTGACGCTTCATCACTTAGGGCAAATGCCTGATTTTCGATCGCACCACAAAGACAAAAACGTTGTTTAAAAGAAATACGGACAATGATTAACTATAAAGTTTCGAAAAAACGTATAAACGAAAACAATCGCCCCCTATGACGTAAACAGAAATAAAAAACAAAAAGTAAACAGTCAGTAGAATCAAATGTCAGTTGCAAAGCAGACGATGCAGGGGAAATCAAAAAAAATCAAATAAATGTTACAACCGCCAAGAAGGACAACGAGTCCCCCAAAACAAAACACAACGGTTCAACCTCTTAGGTCTTCTAGGGGATAAAAAAACGAAAAAAAACAAAGAAAAAAAAAAGAAAGTTTCGACCTTTTTTTTGACCCCACCCGATCGGCCACATTTTTGAAACATGTTAACGGGTTCAAGATCCTAACCAGTTTTTGCTTGTCCCTTTTTTGCGAGTTTGTTTTGAACTTTTTTTTTTTGGAGAGACTTTTCCGCAGGAAAAATCTTCATGAAAGCGACTCTCTCCTGAAGAAAAATTTGCTTCCTTCTCCTTCGCCATTTTTCGTGATGAAACCACTGTAGCATTTCCCCCTTCCAAGCCCATTGGGGTTCTTTTTTCCCAAAACTAACACCATAAGGATTTGGCTTGCGCGGTTTTTGGAAAACTCCGATCTATTTTTAAACTAGCAAGCTAACGGCGAGTGCATTAGCTGCTACGTTTTAAATCTGCCAACAACAAAGTTAGCCCCCTGCTGTATTTAGGGTAGCAACATCGCTACGATTTTAATTGAGCTAGGCCCACTCACTAACTTGCTTTTACAACTGGGCCCAGATGATGGAAAGAGCAAGGGGCTGGAAAACTCTACCCCTTTTAACTGTCTTTAAACATCACAGGGAAACAACATACTTTGACATCCACAGTTACTCCCCGGCCAAAAAAACTTTTAAGGGTTCAGACAAGTACCCGAGAACCACAATGCCCCCACAAAAAAATCATGCGCCACAGAAACACTGTAGGTCGAATCAACAGGAACAACAACCCGATCAAAAAGAGATATCATTTTTGAAAAATGCCCGTACAGAAAAATCAAACAATTTGTAAAAGGCGTTTTTTCCAACCTCTTCACCTCACCCAAAGATGTTGATGGAAGCACACTTCAAAGACGCATCATCCTTCTGTTTTTGACAAGACAAACGGGGAAAATTTTAGATCTTTTGGGATTGACACAAAGGTTTTTTGCCACAACATGCTTGCTCAGCCCTCGTAATGGGGCTAAAGAGAAAGGTTCACCAATACATCACTAAATCCACCGCTCACAAAACTCCAGGCACATTCCCACAATGAGATCTGCAACGGGGATCCAAGACACAAAATAAATCGCCCACAAAAAAAGGAAACTGACGAAATGAAGCCCGTGGAAAATCATCCCAGACCACCCAAAAAAACACACTTTTCTGGGGTTTCCTAGCATTGACGTCAGAAACTAACCCTTTGCGAACGCCACAAATGGCCCATATCACGCAGAACAAACTCAAGTGCCCTTCACAGAACCCGACTCCAAAAGCAATTTTGGGGCCCTTAAACCCCCAGCAGCAACAAGCAAAAAGGGGTACAAGAAAAGCAAAAAAAAAACTGGACGTTTCTGTCGGCTGATTCCAACAACATGGAGTTTTCAAACCACAAAAGGACATTTATTTGGGGGGGGGTAAAAGGTTTAAAAACTACAGGGGGTTTTACCGACTTCCATGGAACCAACAGCAAATTCCTTTTTCTTACACAAAAAACCACAACACTAGCAGGGTGATCAAAAGCATTCCCCCCAAACTCTTACTGCCCTGGTAGAGGGGGCACGACCACGATAAGGGGACCCCCAAAGTTATTTTTACGACCCGAGTAACCAAAGCCTTTAGACCATAAAACAGCTACCACCAAAGTTCTTCCACAATCAGCCGAGGAACCGAGTAGTGGCCCCTTTTTGAAAAAAGGTATCTGTTTCCCCCTTTTCAGACTGGGCCCAGTACGGAGTTTTATCAGACTGACCCGGAAAATGCTTTTGTCAAAATGACCAGGATTTTTGTACCCAACAGAACAAAAAAATTTACATCAGCTTTTCCCGAAAGCACCTTAGTTTATGAGCCCCCTCTGATGACTCTGCAATTGTCATTCATCAAAAATTTTTAATCTCTCTCAACAAAAGTGGCCCAAATCCTTAGGCCACCCAAAAATGTCACCCCAAAAAGATCCCCCCGATCTTCAAAAGATTTTCATTTTTGACAAAGGGAACCCAACGGGCAAACAAACGCCTAAGTTTAATGCAAAGGGCTCGAAAGGTTCCTCTGATTGGTTTAGGGGTCACGGGGAAAACCTTTTCAAAACCATCTGAGTAAAAATTGAAATTTTTTCAGCAAGCTCTCTTTCCCCCAAAACTCGTAAAGACACAAAATTTTTTCAGCAAGAGGATAGAGAGTAAAGCGGAACCCCCAAGCAATGCAGCGTTGTTACCACAAACTCTCAGACCACCCAAGGGAAAGAATTTTGGGTTTTAAACGAAAAAGTAACTGTCAAAAATCAGTTCTTTCTTTAAAAGGGGGCAACTAGGAAAGGTTGGGGGAGGGGCTTAAACCCTTTGGGAAAACCCGAACCCTGACTTCACGTCCTTCCTGAGACCGCATCTGCTGAGAAATAACTTTAAGTGTATTCTTTTGTTTTTCCCCTATCAGCTCAATTCTTTTTGTTTCCCCTTCTCTTTTAGTTTCCTTTTTCTGCTCTCTTTTAGTTATCCTTCTTCCGCATTTTTTTTCATTTTTATTCTTTCCCCTCTTTCCATATCTTTTCAAAGCTTTATCCCCATAGGCCCCAAAAGATCTTCTCCCTCCAACCCATACCCTTCCCCTGTAAATATTTGCGAAAACTTTTTCCTCGTCCTAGGGGCAAACAGGATTTTTTCCTTTCCTTCTGTCCTGTGAAAAAATAAATAAGTCCGTCAAACCCGACACCACTAGTGGTCCAAATACAAAAATTTCTATCACAAGAAAAAAAAAAAAATTTTAAACCCTGTCCCCCAAAAAATTTTATATTATTTAAAGAATCCCCAAAAAAATTTTTTTTTAAAAACATTAACGACAATCATCTTAAAAACTAAGTATTACAAACCAAAACCCCCCAAAAAAGATAGGGTAAACAATGAAACAGGATTTTGGGGTATGGGGAGAAAGAAAAACACAATCGGTAATCAATGCTAAATTTTCACCAACAAGATAAATCAAGCAATGACATGAGACTATAACAATTAATCAATGTATTGTTGTTGTTGTTTTGTTGTTTTACAAAAATAAGCATTCAAAAAAAACAACTAATATTTTTTTAAAAAGGGTTTGGGCAGCCCCTTCCACACTCACTCATTCAAGAGAAAAGAACCCCAAGAATGTGAAGAAGCAACACAAACCCCAAGTAAAGAAAGAAACAAAATAATCAGAGAGATGATGAAGATAATAAAATTTAAAACCCCCAAAGGGAAAAAAGAACAGGAACAGGGCCCCCTTTTCTCCCGAAACTATACATAAGGAGTCCCCGTTTTCGTGGGGATGGGAAGAAAGTAGACAAAAAAACATAAAAAAAAACAAAACAACCCAAAAATCAAATTTTTCAAAAAGGAAAATTGTGAACTGACCTATCACTTTTAAATTGGGGAATTAAGGTGTACAAAAAAATCCCACCCTAAGCCCATTTTTAATTCAATAGCAAAAGAAATTTAACACGGGGTCACCCAAAGTTTCGGAGGTGTGCGGTGCGTATTTTGTTGTTGCTCTCGCTTCCAAAAATTTGGATGCGTGTAATAATTATTCCCTCACACACCCACACCACGTACAGGATACCAGGCAAAACACGGTTTGATTTCTTTTCTTTATAATTATGCTGCCTGAAACCTCAAAAAAAATTCTGTGAAATTGGGCAAATAAAACATGTACTACACACACATAGATCAAAATACAAACAAGAACTTCCCCTCATAGTATTTAAAATTCAAATGGAAAACCCCCTCACAGATCTCGCCGGGGCCCCGCCACAGTGCCACATATACAATCAACGCATTCATTTTTCCCGTAAACCCCCGCCCCTTACAGCATAAAATAAACGAAGACGAAACCCAAAGGTCCCCCCCCCGGTAAAAAAACAGCCGTTACAAAACAAAGCGATGAAGAAAAAACAGGGGCTCAACCAAACAGCACAATAAAAACGTCGAACTAAGAAGAAAACCCAAATTCCAAAGGGACAGTAACCCCAACAGAAGAAAACCCCGATTCCAAAAACAAACCCCGAAGAAGAACCGAGATTCAAAAAGCACAGCAATCCCCAAAAAAGAACCGCAGATTTTATAAAGCAAGTAAACCCTATTGAAACCCCGGGGAACACATTTCACCAAGTCCCCTAGAACACAAAAACTTCGGTTCGACGCCGTTGATCTAAAAAAAAATTTTTTTCTCCGGTATTTTTACACAGTGTTCACATCAATAAATACAGCCCCCCGACCCCAGCCGGTGGTACAATTGGAGCCAATTAAATATTCTTAAAAGAGTTTTAAGTCCCTCGGCGACAAGCTACAACTTTTATAACAAAAACATTTCCGCTACATATTCCGCGGACCGTATCAAAAAACATCCACATCCAGGGGAAAATCGATGCACTAGACCACTCGTCAGCCTCTCCACATAGTACATACGGGAAAACTGATTAAAACAAAATAAATTGGGGACACCAAAGCCCCTCCGTTATTCTTGCTCCCTTCTTTGAATTTAAAATTTTCGTCTGTAGTACCCATGTCATTTCCAGTTGAGCATAATTTCGTTGAGTCACGTTGGTATGCTGAAGTGGTGGGGGAGATTCATGCTTTTGGGATCGCAAAAGGTGACTGAACATCGGCACCATATCAATTTTGGGAAACGAAACGGTTTCCCCCAAATGTTTAAGCACAAACAAGGAAAACGTTAACATTGCTGTCAAAGGCACCCCAAAAAACTTTCCCTTCCTTTACCGGGGACTCCCTAAGGGTGTTGCTGACGCAGCTGCTGGGAAAAGTCCCTATTTTCCCCAGTTGTTGCAGATTTTCCACGTGCAGGGCATTCTTGTCTGTTATGTTGAGGCTGCTTGCCACAAAATCCACATCTTGAACTGTTGCCGCTGTTTCGGTTTCCTTTGTGTTGATGGTAGCCAGCAGAAACATGACCACCACGACCATTTCCTCTGGAACCTCTTCCTCTGACTGAGTTGAAGTGAGATGCAGGCTGCTGATGATTTCTGTTGCCTTGGAATCGAGCTTGTGTATTGCCACGTGAACTGCCCACTGCAGGACGTGAATTCACGGCATCAACTTGTGTTCTTTGTTCCAAAAGCTGTGATTTGACTTGCTCATACTGACGGGCTTGCACGATTGCTTGCTGCAAGGTGAGGTCAGCTTGTAGTTGTAGCTTTTCTGAGAGTTCTTTGTCTCTTAATCCTACTACAAGGCGATCTCTAATTGCGCTATCTTTGTCAGCAAAGTCTGCATGTTCAGCTAAGTCATAGAGTGAGCGAATGAAAGTTTCCACATTCTCTCCCGCACCTTGATATCTTTGATGAAACACAGTTCTTTCATGAATTGACGTTGACTTTGGGGTTGAAGTGCCTATTGAACATTTCAATTATGTCTTCAAATGTGTGATTCGGATTGTTTCTGTCTTCAACTTCGTTTCTACGAACATGGAAAGTTCCAAAACTCTTCTCAGCTTCTTCCCCCATCGAATAAATTAGTGCACTCACTTGTACATCGAAGTCCTCAGTCGTAAGTTTCGCTGCAGTTCGATAACGAAGAAATCGTTGTCTACATGTTGGCCACACTTCAGGCCTTGAAAAATCAAACTTTTCTGGTGGTTTGAATGCCATACTTCTTTTCATGAATTGAATTCCTCCGGAGGAAAGTTCTTTACCGCTGCACCAACTAATAGTAGCTGTAGTCGAGCTAGATCATTCGTAAATACACACGAAGACTTCGTTAACGAACAGCAAACTGTAATCTGTAGATAATCTGTATGATAATGGGTTGCGCATGTCCAGCGAGGAGGCTGCCTGGCTTTTGGAGCTCCCGTTTTTAATTCATTTTACATCTTTTACGTCTTTACATTTTTACATCTTTTACTCATACGAGTAACTGTGAATTTTAATGATCAGCACTATTGGTAGTTTAATGCTAAATTTTATTTTATCTTAACGAAATTGTGTTTTAAACCCCTTAAAGGTGAGTCTTCTTATTTTTTGGGCTTTTTTTTTTCCATACGGAAACTAC
>JAFLJL010006084.1:0-12520 GCA_018398815.1 Conus ventricosus | reverse complement strand
CTCCTCTCTCTCTCTCTCTCTCTCTCTGCATGGGGGCATGTGGTGTCCATGCAGGTGTCCATTGATTGGAGCAGTTCGTGATAACCACCTTGGCGGGTTCTTCTCTTGTTGGCACAGGTATTACTATAGTGTCGCTGGGTTCCTTCATTTTATTGCAGTTCCTAAGTCTAAATGTGTTTGTGCGGTTGCCTTTTACCTGGCGAAATCGAGCTTTGGGTTGATTATTTCGTCATCTTCTGGAGTATGATCAAAAAGCCCCATCTACCCACTCCGATCAGAAAAAAAAGAGAACTCAACCCAGACAAAACACTGTGCACTTGCTTTTTTTACTTGACAGAGGCTAGAGTTGGGAACTACTGATATGACGACAAAGTCATGTATACGAAAGATGAAAATAATCAGGTATCTCTCATTAGTCGCCTACACAACAACCGGATCACAGGTTCCCTGCCAATCATATTATTTATTACGATGCATGCACGGATATAGTTCTGATGCTGTTTACGTGAAAGAGGTCACACACACACACACACACACACACACAACACACACACACACACACACAACACACACACACACACAAAACCACACACACACCCCACACACACACACGCACGCACGCACGCACGCACACACACACGCCACACACACACAAACCGCGCACGCGCGCTCCAGTACAAAAGAGTTACAACCTGCATCAGACAGAAAGAAGAAAGAAAAGGAGAGTGAGGGAGAAAAAAAACACACACACCAAAAAACGGAGTATGGAAATGGAATTACAAGAGCACATAGCAATTGGATTGAATCTTCTGAAGTGATGCACGGTAGGACGAGTGAAAGAGAGGTGTGGGGAGGAAGAGGAATGCGCAAGGCAGGCGGGACACGAAGGTCTACGTTTGGATCAGATAAAAGAAAAGAATATTAAAGAAGGATTCTCATAGAATTTAGTAAAGACAAGAGCTGGAAAAAATGAACACACGAGAAAACAAGCTTAAAAAGAGACATGGCAATGGATGAGAAAGCCATATTGGGGAGCACGCATTTGTATCACCGTGGATCGTTTCTTTTGTTTATTGTTAGATGTTGACAATCAGCTACAGCCGAATAACACACTCTGGTGTTCATCTGGTCCACTGTGGTCTCTAGTATGGATGGATGGAATTCGAATTTCTTCCGTAGCACACAGTCTGAGTAGGCTAGTATTTTTCCTTGTTGTCTCAATGTTAAGTGGTTAGAACACTGCTATTGATTGTCAAATTATTTGAAATATTTCGGTACTAAGTGATTCAAGTATTATGCACAGGAAAGGAGCTGTATATTCTGTGCCAAAATGCATTCATGACTCCTCCCTCCCTATCCCCTTTCTTCTAATATAGAGGATATTTTTGCTTTACTTTCAGCGTGGCTTTTTGATGAGGGCGTATATCAAGAGTAGGTTTTCATTCATGTGTTCAGTGTGTAATGTATTGTACAAAAGATGCAAAGCATGTTGTACTACTTAATATATTTAATAGTTTTCTAATATACAGTAGCTCGCTGGCTTCTTTAGTATGCAGTTGCAAAGTTCATCGCCCATGTTGTGCCAAATTGGATGAAGATAAGTGACTGCTCGTTTATTTTCGTTGTCCAAAGGGGTTGTGTCCCTTTGCCTGAACAAGACCTAAGAGGTCGAAACGTGTTGTCTTGTGAAAAGTTTGTAAAACGTTTCTTTGGGCGGAGCTTTATCGCCCATTCTTGTTAATTTCTTCCGTATGGCTGTATGCGTTTCTATGCACGAAAGGAAGGATATGTCGCATTAACAAGTTCATTTTCTGAGCGAGAAAAGCATCTAAATTACCTCGGGTTTGTCTGCATTATCTGAATCAACTAATTTGCATCTAAACACTTAACAACCATTCTTGTGGGCCCCGACGACAGTGAGAACAGTTTCCTATAGTTTGGTACGATTATTGCCATTAGTGTTCATCATTATCTCAACATCATCATCATTTATCATCATCATCATCATATCATCATCATCATCATCTCTCATCATTATTATATTATAATTTATTATTTTTTATAATTATTATTATTATTATTATTTATTATTATTATTATTATTATTATTTTATTTTTATTATTATTATATTATTATTATTATTATGATGTTTGTTGTTGTTGTCGTCGTCATCATCATCATCATCATCTTCATCATCATCATCATCATCATAATCTCATCATCATCATCATCAAACATCACCATCACCATCACCATCATCATCATCATCATCATCATCATTCCTCTTCCTTCTCCCTCCTCCCCCCCCTCCCCCTCATTATCATTATTATTATTTTTATTATTATATTATTATTTTTATCATTATGCTCATCATCATCATTATTATTATTATTATTATTGTTTATTATTATTATTATTATTATTATTATTATTATTATTTTTATTATTATTATATCATTGCGTGATGATGAAGATTGATGATGATGATGATGATGATGATGATGATGATTGATGATGATGATGATCAGGATTTTGATTATCATTGTATAATTATTATCCTCACCTTCCTCCTCCTCCCCCGCAATATTTATTATTATTATTATTATTATTATTATTTTATTATTGTTATTGTTGTTGTTTGTTGTGTTGTTGTTATTGTTATTATTACTATTATTTTCATTATTATTGTTGCTGTTGTTGTTGCAATTATGGGTGATGAGTGATGATGATGAGATGATGATGGATGATGATGATGATGATGATGGATGATGGTTATTATCCCAAAATTCTGATTATTATTGTATAATTATTATCCTCACCTTCCCCCTCCTCCGCATTATTATTATTATTTAAATTTCTATTATTATTATATTATTATTATTATTATTATTAAATTTTTATATTATTAATATTATTATTATTATTATCCTCACGTTATTATTATCATCACCATTAATATTATTATTATTATCATTATTGTAATTACATTGTTATTACTATCGTTATTGTTCTAAATATCATCATTACTGTGTTACTATTTTTTTTTACTATTTTTAAATTAATATTTTTATTAGTACCTTTTTAATGCCATTAAAAATTATTACTATCATTATTGTTAGTATTATTATCATTTATCTTCATATCACTTCCATCTTATCAGAATATATTATAAATTATTTTATAATGATAATAAAAAATAGTATTTTAATATTATTATTATTTTATTATTATTATTTTTAAATTTAATTGTTATCATTAGTAGGTATCAGTAGTAGTGGTAGCTGTAGTTGTTGATGTTGTTGTTGCAGTATAGTAGTAGTAGTAGAAGTAGTAGGTAGTATAGTAGTAGTTAGAGAAGAAGTATGTCACTGTATAAGACAGTAGACAGGGATATATGTATTAATATATCCCCGTTATAACCACCCCTTTCCCCTTTTACTGAGAGTATGAACCCACACAACAAACACACACAAACGAAAATACGGTGCACAAACAGAAGGCTTTATTTGCATTCACACACCCAATCACCCACAGAATGGCAGATGAAACCCAAGCCCCTTTTATATATATCCAACACACACAGGCAAAAAAACAACCCCCAAAAGAATCCAACTATATTAAAAATGCCCGACCATCAGCGAAATGGCCCCTTATGCATACATGTGCACGCCATGTACTGCACATCTACATATAACGACCCTTCCTCGGGAGGCACAGAAAACACCTCAGCCCACTGAAGGCCAATACCAGAAGGGAAAAAGGGTGAAATCACATCACCTGGTAATCCCGGGCTGAAATATCAAGCAAGGTTGATACCTAAATAAAACCCGAGATGCCCACGTGATGTTTCCTTTTTTTAAAAATTTATACTCTTTAAATACTAAATTTTAATGTGCCGGTGTCAATACCCGGACACCCAAACTAACCCCCAAAATGTTCAACACAGATTGTTTAAAGTAACCCGAACCCAATTTGCACTTTTAAGGTCCATTCGAAGTCCCTGGCGGGTGCTTAAACACATGAAAAGAAAAAAAAACAAGAAAAAAAAAATTTCCCAAAAAAAAAAACAACACACACACACAAAAAAAAAAAAAACAGCGACACAGCGTTTCCCAATATGATTATGTAGACGTCGGTCTGCCTTACGACGCCCTCACACTAATGCCTGCCCAAAGTAAAACTTCACTGAAGCGCTTGCCCATGAAGTAGGGATTCGTGACGCGTCGAAAAGCGAGGTCCCCTACCCACCGGGCACCAACCACACTCGCGAGTCGCCCGCAGATGGTATACTGCGGTGGGCCCTCAAAAACGCTTGCCCACCCTGAAGAAACTTGAAGTCGGAGGAACTGCCACACCCAGGGACTGTGGAAGGGAGACGGCGTCCGACCAGAACGCACCCTGCCGGCTCCACGTGGCCCCCCATCCGGCAGAGGAGTGGGGCAGGGATGACAGTGGAAGGGGCGGTGACAACTCCCACCCCCCGAGAGGCCCGACCCTCACGGATTTGCTGTGTAGGGGGGTTTACATAAACTCGCCGGAACCTTGGACAAAAACAGGACGACACCAAATGACGCACCCTCAGTCCCCGGGGAACACTGCCAGACAGCCAACGCCCGGTACTGCAGAACCGCCGCTGAACACCGAAACATCGATCGTCTTCACTCCGACGACACACTGGACGACACACTGGCGACACCTCAGTCGCCGGGACACTGCCGACAGCCAACCCTGGTACGTGCAGAACCCGTCGCTGAACACACGAAACACCCGACAGTCTTCTCTGGTAGCCAAACCTTAAAAAAGTCGGTCGAGGGCATACCAAGACCCCTGCCCCAACGGCAGAACAAACATGAGCACGAGGCCAACCCAACCCTTCGCGGATAACGCCTCGTTCGTACTGACTTACAGACACACGCCGACACTCCGGAATTCACCTCGGAAACTCACAAACAGCACTCACATTCACGGAATTCCCCACTCACATCGAAGAACTCTAGTTTCACGGCGTTTGTTTACACACGTAAACCCCACTAATTCCGACGAGTCTGATGTTCTCCTCCCTCCCCCTCCAAGAGTTGACGGGTAAGCAAATTCCCGGCAGGAATCACGCACTTCACCCCACTGCCAACCTGGCAATGGATGGGCCCCCACTCCACAATTGCCACTGAAGCAACCCGTGTCATTTTCGTGCGTGAAAAATACCTTCCCCCAAGATTTAAAGAAATACCTTTAAAAAAAAAACCTGAAGGAACGCACGAACAAGTCTTAAAGGTTTACAGCATTTGGAAAATAATAAACCCTCTCTTCCTCTACGTTTTAAGCTCTCGGCACAGAACCCTTACTCCATACGACTCAAGAAATCTGCAACCACATTCTCACGTCCGGAATTGCCCCCAAACTACAAACTGGAAGGGGTTTGTAGTAACAATGCCCATCTGGTGACCGACCACTGGGCGACTTGACCCTTCCAAATACGGAGGGCGAATGGTCGTCTGTAGGGTGAATTCAAACCCCTTAAAGGTAGGGTTCAAACTTCTGAACCGCCATACCAGAGCCAAACATTCCTTTTCCACGATGGAATAGTTGCGTTCATCAGGATTGAGCTTCTTGCTGGCGCACACTACAGGATGGACTCCGTGTCGTGTTCCTGACACAACACAGCCCCAAGCCACCTCAGAGGCATCGGTTTTTTAGAACGAAACGACGTTCCGGAACTGGTAAATGGCATACAGGCGGCGTGCAGAAACAATCTTTCAGGCTTCTGGAACGCCTCCTCCCCACTCCGGATTCCACCACGATGCGAGGCGATTTCCCTTGGTCAGGTCAGTGGTGGCAATGCTACTTCAGAAACCTTGGATGAATCGTCGGTAGAACCCTACCAAACCCAGGAAACGCGTACTGCTTTTCTTTAGCGGGGCGCGAAGCGGACTGAATGCGCTCCATTTTTGTCTTCCTCAGGCCTGAAAAACTACCCCTTCCAATCCTGTACCCAGGTAGGCACCTCAGCTTTTCCTAGCTCGCACTTGGAAGGCCGGGTCGTAAGACCACACTCTCGAATGCATCCAGAACTGCTCGCAATACAGACAAATGTTCTTCAGTATCGACGGTCGACACCAACCCCATCGTCGATGAAGTTATCAACATCGTCTGTCTCCGGTTGGCTGAAGCAACTTCCTCATCATCCGGGTAAAGACGTCCCGAAGTACACAGACCGAAAGGCATCTTACCCAGGATAATGACCCTGTGGTGTCGAGAACGCTGTTTTGGGGGACGGTCGTCTTCGTCAACGGGTATTGCCCAGAAATCCTTTTGACAGGTAAAGCTTACTAAAAAACCCGTCGCTCTCCCGCTTTGCGAATAAATACTTTTTTCTGGCTTTCGGCTTGCATCAAACTCAACATTTTGTTCAATCGAGGGAGTCAACACAGAACCGAATCTTTCCATCTTTCTTTTTCACTAGCACTATTGGTGAGCATATGGAGATACAGACTTCTCAATGACTCCCATTCTCAGCACTTTTCCCACTTCAAAAGAACACAGTCGCGTTGGGAATATGGGACTGGATACGGTCTCAATCGTACTGGAACACTCGAAGTCAGCTTGATCGTGCTTTTGCCCCAACGTTGTAGACCCGGGCAAGTCGTGAAGACATCCTGGAACTCGCCGACCAACTGCTGCAGCTTTTCCCCTGAAACGACCCCCTTTAGCACCAATCCACACCCTCTTGCGGATTCTGACGCAGCCAGTGGTACTACTGGAACTTTTTTTCCCCAATGGTGGGCCCCGCCTCACAGAGCTCTTCGTCCTGAATCACTACTGTCGCCACTGCTTGGGACTTCGATTCGTCCTCCCTCTCCACAAACGATCTAAACAGGGATGGCGTGGTAAAAGTTTCTCCCGACTCGACTCGAACCTTGTAATGGGCCTCCCCCACCCTGGCAATCACTGAAACGGTCCTTGCCAAGCCAGTTCCAACTTGTTGTGCTTGATGGTTCGAAACACCAGCACCCTCGTCCCTGGTTGGATTGTGCGAGGCCGGGACCTGACATCAAAATGGCGCTTATAATTCTTGCTGCTTTCCCTAGATTTTCCTGGGCTATGCTGCAGTCTGGGCGATTCTGTTCCTCAGGTCGAACACTTTAATTCGCCAGCTGTCTGGACGTCCATGGACTCTGGCTTGGTCCAAAGATCACGCAGCACCTTCATTGGTCCTCTTCCCTCTGCGTCCATGAAAGTAACTCGAATGGGGAAAGCCGGTGCTTTGTTGGGGAACCTCCTGTACGCGAATAACAGTGCAGGAAACCCAACGATCCATTCTTCAGGTTTTTTCTTGAGTTAATCTGCGGACATCTTCTTCAAGGTACCATTGAAGCGCTCGACTAATCCATTGCATTGCGCATGGTATGGAGTAGTGCGCAGACCCTTGTGGACAATATCCCGAACACCTGGCTCATCATGTTACTCGTAAACTGAGTACCTCGGTCTGTAGAACCGATGCGGGAATTCCTGTCCGGGGACCACATGGCAAACAATCCCTCAGCAACTGACTCAGTGGTTACTGTGCGAAGTGGGGTAGCCTATGGATACCTCGTGGCGAAGTCCACCTGTACCAGAATATACCTGCACCCTGTTGCAGAATGGGGCAATCGGTCCCACTATATCCACGCCTACCCGTCAAATGGTTCTTGCATAAGAAAGGGATCTTTACAAGCGGCCCCCGGTCCCGACTCGTCCTTTATCCAAGGTACGCTGGCACCTCACACATGACTTCACATACCTGCCTATTTTCACTACACATTTTCCCGGCCAATAGAATGTGGGAATATCCTTCCTTTGTCTTGTTTTCCCCCCCAAATGTCCAGCCATAGGAATATCGTGTCCGAGAGTTAATATGGCTTTCCCTTTGAGACTTCGGCACACAAACCTTTGGGTTGGGTTGTTCCACTCTCATCTCGACTTACGTCCAGGACTCGGTCTTTCCACTGAAGGAGACCTATTTCCATGGGGGTGGAACACTAACTTTTCCTCTGCAGCTCTTCTGGCACGTGCAAGGCTATCATCCTGTTCCCTGCCCATGAAACAGCTCGTCTTTTGAGACAGCCATCACTTGCTCCTTCAAAGATAAAGGTTGCGCAGGCCTGTCCTGGGCTCTGACCTGAGCACGAGTCAACACAGCGACCTGAGGCTGTATCGGGTTGCTGTCACTCTCCGAAGAGTTTTTTCTCCCTGATGGGGATTTGGGACTCTCTCAGGATGGTGCTCTCCCTCACGGCGTATGTAATTCCCCACCAGCACTTCCTCAACTGGATCCTCCATCACCAGAGCCTCAAACCTCCCCCCAAAGTACGGCGTTTCCATGTACACGCATACCACGGGTAGTTTTGCTACGACACCTGGATTCGCCAATACAACCGTCGAGTCCTCCCTGTATAGGCATCACTTGGTACCAGCCTCGCCGCGACCACGGTCTGCGATGCTCCTGTATCTCTGATAAACCCCTGCCCAGACTCTCCGACCCTCACCCCGCACCTCGGACTGAAAGGTTTCCTGGAGCACGGCACACACAGCGCAGGGGTAGCTTCCGAGTATACTGGCCTCCAAGACATGACACATATTGGATAGCCACACTCTCAAGAATCGACAATTTCGCTGGATGTGACCTGGTCGCTTGCATGCATAACAAATCACCCCCCGCCTAGGTGCCCTTTGGGTGCAGGCACTGATCGCTGGCTGAGGCCTCTCTAAATTTTTCTCTCTCCCGCTGTCCCCTGGTCCCTTCGCTGGAATTGCCTTGATTTTTCCCCCTAGGTGCTTTGGCTTGACCCGTGACGTCACTTATTACAGATGGGCCTCTTTTGCTCTCTCGCCCTATCCGTCGTGCTTTTGCTATCCGAGTTTGCTTCCAAGGGCCCCTGCTCAGCATCTTAGGACACGCTCGATGCACTTCGTGACAAAGTCAGGAGTAAAAGTTCCATACATCTGTTCCTCGAAAAGAGATCTTTCAGGTCCTCAGCTTTGGTTTCGTCTTTCCCGGCTGTAGCACACCACAGACTGAAACAAGACTTTAGCCGGTCTAAAAACTGCTGAAACGTTTCTCCTACTTCCTTCTTCATTCCCCTGAATTCTTCCGGTATGCTCGGCGTCTAAACGGAAATACTCTAGAAGCGCTTTCTTCACTTGGTGAAACTCGCGAGGTCAACGGCATTACAGTCGCAGAAATAGCATCTCTCGTCTTCCCTCTCAAAAGAGCTATTAGTCTAGAGGACCATGAAGTTTTTTTCCAGCGGCACAACGTGGCAACCTGCTCGAAATGAGCTAAAATACATTTTCCACGTCATCCGTATCTGTTAAAGGATCAATTGCTACATGGCTTGTCGCTTCCCTCTTCAGCCCTCTCTCTCGCCTCCCTTTAACCTTGCCTCTTTCAGTCTCAACTTTTTCCCGTTTCAAGGACACGATTCTCACTCGCCGACGTTGCTTGAGATCCGCTTAATTCCTTAATGCTACGTCATCCTGGTCGACTTTCCTCCTAGCTTTGCGTCCTCTTGTCTGGTAGCCATCTCTTGGACCTCTTTCGTCTTCTGGAAGCAATTCACCTCTTTTCTTTTTCTTCTCTGCCAAAAGGAAGCCAACCTGCAGCAGCCTCCTCTTCCTCTCTCCTAAGTCAGGGAGCAGCTTCCTCTTCCTCTTCCTAAGTTGGCAGCAGCTTCCTCTTCTTCTCTCCTAAGCTTGCAGCTAACACGGCTAACTCCTCCCGCTCCTTCCTCTCCTTTCCCTGACATTTCCCCACCACCTGTTCCTCCTAACGATGCGTCCTCCTTTCTCTCGCATCCTTTGCTACATTGTCAGCAATGAACTGGGGCCCAATTCCACCTTAAAAACCCTAACTTGTCCCTAGGCGTGAGTTTGTACTGACAGCAGGGCTGCTAGGCGACGCAAACTTAGCAAACACCCCCCCCGGGGGCTCTCCTAACCTAGGCTTACCAGCCGCAAAGGTACGGGACATGGGAGTACCCCCCGGCTGCTTCTCAGGAGTTGACACATTTCCCCCTTCTTGACAGACTCAACGGACTTACGGTACCCTTTAGACCTTAACTTGCGATCGGTTCCAGACGCCCATTACCAAAACTAAACAAATCTCTACCCACGGAAAAACCAATTTTTTTTCCTTTACCTTCAAAACCCCCCACAAGAACATTCACTCTCTCCCAACCGTTTAAAGCGAAAAATCTTGATCGTCCACAGGCTGAATAAATACAATTAGTACTTGGAACCACAGTGTCTTTTCTCAACCCCCTGTCTCCCAACACCCAAAGGGACGGTTAACTACTAATCACCTTAAAGACCAACATTTGAAACATTTTATTTCAACATTTCACGTCAAAATCACTGACCATCAAAACATTCCAACACTCATAAACAACATGTAATTGGAAAAGAAAGCGGAACCCAAACACACCATTCATAACTCGGTTTGCACCAACCCCAGAAACACAAGACAACGTTACCTGGCAACTATGTTACTAGGATTGCCAAATTAACCGCGCTTCCACCCCTACTGATGGCGCGCTCCCTCCAACCACCCACGCGCTACAATTAAATATTCCCATATCAAGTTCCCCATCCAACTAAACACACAACAGATCCCTATTTATATATATATTTATTTTTTTTTTTTATACCAAGAATTGATGTCCTAAATGATCTTAATGATACCCGCATCTCCACCATTTTTGTCACTGTATAAACAGTAGACAGGGATATATGTATTAATATATCCCCCGTTATACCACCCCTTTCCCCTTTTACTGAGAGTATGAACGCCACACAAACAAACACACACAAACGAAAAGTACGGTGCGCAAACAGAAGGCTTTATTTGCATTCCACACCCACTCACCCACAGAATGGCAGATGAAACACCAAGACCTCTATAATAATCCAACACACACAGGCAAAAAAAAAACAAACCCCCAAAAAAATCAACTATAATTAACAATGCCCGACCATCAGCGCAATGGCTCCTTATGCATACAGTGCACGCAATGTACTGCACATCTACATAAAACGACCCTCCCTCGGGAGGCACAACACACCCCAGCCCCTGAAGGCCAATACCAGAAGGGACAAGGGTGAAATCACATTACCTGGTAATCCCGGGCTGAAATAATCAAGCAAGGTTGATAAACCCCATAAAACCCGAGATGCCCACGTGATGTTTCCTTTTTTTTCAAAATATACTCTTTTATAAATTTTTATGTGCCGGTGTCAAACTACCCGGACACCCAAAATTAACCCCAAAATGTTCAACACAGATTGTTTAAGTAACCCGAACCCAATGTTGCACTTTCAAGGTCCCATTCGAAGTCCCTGGCGGGGGCTTGACACATGCAAGAAAAAAAAAACAAAAAAAAAAAAACTTCCAAAAAAAAAAACCACACCACAAAAAAACAACGGCGACACAGCGTTTCCCAATATGATTATGTAGACGTCGGTCTGCCTTACGACGCCCTCACACTAATGCACTGCCCAAAGTAAAACTCACTGAAAGCGTTGACATGAAGTAGGATTCGTGACGCGTTCGAAAAGCGCGGTCCCTACCCACCGGGCACCAACCACACTCGCGAGTCGCCCCCCAGATTTGGTATAAATGCGGTGGGCCCTCAAGACGCTTGCCCACCCTGAAGAAACAGTTGAAGTCAGAGGAACTGCCAACCCACGACTGTGGAAGGGAGACGGCGTCCCGACCGAAAAGCACCCCGCCGCTCCACGGCAATCCCCACTCCCGGGGAGGAGTGGGCAGGGATGACAGTGGAAGTGGCGGTGACAACTCCCCCCCCCCCGAGAGGCCGACCCTCACGGATTTGGGTGTGAGGGGAGTACTAAACTCGCCGGAACCTTGGACAACAACAGGAACGACACACAAAAGACGACACCCTCAGTCGCCGGGACAAATGCCAGACAGCCAACGCCCTGGTACGTGCAGAACCCGCCGTGAACACCGAAACATCGATCGTCTTCACTCCGACGACACACTGGACGACACACTGGACACACCCTCAGTCGCCGGGACACTGCCAGACAGCCAACGCCCCGGTACGTGCAGAACCCGTCGCTGAACACCCAAACACCCACAGTCTACTCTGGTACCAAACCTTCAAAAGTCGGTCGAGGGCATACCAAGACCCTGGGCCCCCAAAGGCAGAACAAACTGAGCACGAGGCCCAAACCCCAAACCCTTTGCGGATAACGCCTCAGTTAGTACTGACTTACAGACACACGCCGACACTCCGAAATTCACCTCGGAACTCACAAGACAAACACTCACATTCACGGAATTCCCCCCTAACATCGAAGAACTCTAGTTTCACGAGCGTTTGTTTTACACACGTAAACCCTACTATTCTGACGAGTCTGATGTTCCCCTCCCTCCCCCCCTCCAAGAGTTTGACAGGATAAAGCCCCCTAATGATCCCCCCAAGGAAACCCCGCCCAAAACGAATTCACCGGGGGGGATTC
>JAFLJL010006083.1:2500-11792 GCA_018398815.1 Conus ventricosus | reverse complement strand
TCATGATTTCAGTGTTTTTAATTTTTGGATGTAGCAATTGGCCTGTGTTATTTTTGTTGATTTTGACTTGCCTCTTTAGGATAGGGGTTACAATGATCGATTTTGCCCACAAGATATTGAAGCCTTCAGCCCAAACTTTCGTGTGTGGTGTGGTGTGTGTGTGGTGTGTGTGGTGTGTGTGTTGGTGTGTGCGCGCGCGCGCGGTGTGTGTTTCTCATCTAATGAATGAAATTCGACGTCTCTGAATATGATGAAAATCTGACGTCTCTTCACGTGAATACACCTGGCGTCTCTTCATCTTGGAAAAGGAAAAAAAAAAAAAAAAAAAAGGCGTATCATAACATGATTGAAATTCGATGTCTTAAAAATTGATTAAAGACCTGGTGTCTTTTCGCATGATTAAAATTATCGTCTCTGGAAATGAAAGGGACAAAATTCGAAGGAACAAAACCTTTCTGTAAGAAACAAATGGGGGGGGGGGGGGGAGGAATGGAGAAAAACAAAAAAAAAGAAAGAGGACAAAAAGGAGAGAAAAGAAAAGGAAGGGGGGGGGGGGGGATGGGGTAGGGGGGCGAGGGGAGGGGGGGGGGGGAGGAGAGTAGGGGGCGAGGGGAGGGGGGGGGGGGGGGAGAGGGAAGAAAAAGAGTAACAAAAAAGAACACAGAAGAAACCTTTTCTGAAACGGGACGAAAATTTTAAATGTGCAGGGACTAGTCAAGCGTGCAAGGTTAGCGCCCCTTTCCATCGGACGGTGCTGCACAATGGAAGGGGGTATGATCGTGGGGCGGGGGGGGGGGGGGGGGGGGGGGGGAAGAATTACGACAGAGGAAAAGGGTGTGCGGGTTTGGGTTTGCGGTGACTGAACTTGAACGTTGGGTAAGTTTTCTTTGTGTTCTCCCTGTGGCCTTTCTGTTTGCCTGCCCCCTTTTCCATCTCTGAATCCTCGCCGTCTTGAAGGTTTTTGTTTTGTTTGTTTTGCTCTTGCTCTTGCTCTTTTCTGCCTGTGTTTGATCGGTCTCGGAATCGTTTCTGTCTTTTTTTTTTTCAATTTTTTTTTCTGTCCTTCTGTCAGTCTTTTTCCTTTCGTTCTTTCTTTATTTTGTGTGTGTGTGTGTGGTGTGTGTGTGTGTGTGTGTGTGTGTGTCCCCGTGCATTTTCTGTGCTTTGTCTGTGAGTATATCTGGGTTATTGCTGTCCGTGACTACCTTGTTTTGTTTGTTTGTGGTCCTGGGATTCCGCGTTTGTCTGTCTGTTTATGCAGGAGCGTTGTTGTCTGTTGTTTTTGCCAGGAACGTTGTTGTCTGTAAGGTCGCTGGGTTTACCCCCCTCGCCTGTTTTGATTTGTGTTTGTTCACTTTAGGATGAATATCTGTAAAGTGGTGGTGTGTCTTGTGGCCTGTTTCCTTTTGTGTGTGGTGCGCGCGCGGCGCGCGCGTGTGTGTGTGTGTGTGTGGAATGTGTGTGTGTGTGTGTGTGTGTGTGTGTGTGTGTGTGTGTGTGTGTGTGTGAGGACTCCTGTTCTCGGGAAGGTGGTTTCATGTTGCCTGTTTTTGCTTGTATTTTTTCATTTATTCCCGGGCTTTTCTCTGTAAAATGTTTGGTTGTGTACGTTTGTATATTTGTCTCAAGACTTTTCTTGTTTGTAAGATGACTTGATGTCATTGGCTCTTTTGTGTATATGCCACTTTTTTTCTTTTTTAAATGTCCCGGACTCTTGTCTGGAAAGTTTTTTGCGTGTTTCTGTTTGTAACTGGATACTTGCTGGGTTTCTTTGTCATTCAAATGCGCGTGCGTTTTTTTTTTATCTTTATTTTATTTTTTTTTTTTGTAATTTCTGGTCTCTGCAGTGTGTTGGTTTTGTATCCTTGTATGTCTTTGTATCTCTGTGAATCTGCTTGTATCTCTGTTAATCTCCGGATTCTTGGTATCTGTTGGTGTTAATATATTGTACATCTATGTTTGCATCTTTTGGGCCCTTAGTGCCTCTTTTGTCATGTTTTGGTTAGTGTGTTTTTGTGTTTGTGTGGTGTGTGTGTGTGTGTGTGTGTGTTGTGGGGTTGGTGTGTGTGTGTGTGTGGTAAACCCTTGTTTCTCTTCTCTTCTCTCTTCTTCTTCTCTCTTCTCTTCTCTCTCTCCATTTTTTGTTGTGGGGTTTTTCCCTCATTATTTTTTCAGCCCTTTGGTTTTTTAAAAAAATTTTTTTAAATGTATTGCTTTTTTTTTGTTGTATTTTCCCCTTTGTTGTCTGTTGATTATCGAATCCTTGCTATCTCTTTGTTTTTGGTGTGTATTTGTTTACTCTGGCCCTAGTGTCTGTAACATTTGTTTTATTCATTATGCTGTCTATGTGATCTCTCTGTCTGTTTTTTTTTTTGTCTCTGAGTCTGCGTTTTTGTTTACGGTTTTGTTGTTGTTGTTTTTTGGGTTTTTTTTTCTATCTCTCTCTGTTTGTTTGTACCTGTCGCACTGTTTTACGTTGTTTTTGTTTTGTTGTTTTTTCTCTGTTTGTACACTGTCTGCACCGAGGTGCCTCCTCTGCGGTCGTGGTTGTTTGTCAGCGCGTGCCGGGGGACAGAATTTTGGGGACGAATCAGGACTAAAAAGTGGGTGTGTGCAAAACCCCGAGGACGTCTGTCGGTTAAGGGGACTTGGGATGCCCCGTCCTGAGGGGACACGGGGCCGAACACAGGAATGAATTGGAAAGGGGTCTAACGGATGGCTTTATGGGATGGTATGATGCGCAGCACATCGGAATGATGAGGAGAAAAAGAGAGGGGGAAAAGGAGAGAGAGAGGAGAGAAGTTTATAAATTTTTAAAGTGGGGGCCCTACTAAGGAGAGAAAAGGAGGAGAGAGAGAGAGAGAGGAGAGAGGGGAGAGGGGGGGGGGGGGGGGGGGGGGGGGGGGAGGGTAATGTGTAAGAAAAGTGTGCATCTTTAAAAGCCCCAGTAAAAGAAGCCCTTTCGGTTTTGCATTGTAGAAAAACCGTTTGCATATCTGATGATGCGCGGCGCGCGGCGTGTGTTTGTGTGTGTGTGTGTGGTGTGTGTGTGTGAGCATGACCGTTTTGTATTCGTTACTTACGTGGTGGGAAATTTAAATTCTGTGATAAAATTTGCAAAGATTAAAGTCCTATTTTCTTTGTAAAGGTTAGTCCTATTTTCTTTGTCAAGATCCACCCCCAATTTTTGTCGTCAAGTCCACCCCCAATTTTTGTCGTAAAGACCGGCCCAATTTTTGTCGTAAAGTCCACCCCCCCCAAATTTTTGTCGTAAAGATCCCCCCCAATTTTCGTTATAAGAACTATTTCCTATTCTCTTTGTCGAGATTAGATCTTGCCCTATTTTTCTTGGTCAAGACCCGTCCTTTTTTTTTCGTTTAAAATCCAGCCCTATTTTTGTTGTCAAGACCCAGTCCTTTTTTTTCTTTGTAAAAGAGCAGCCTGTTTTCGTTGTAAGAACTGGTCTTTTTTCGTTGTCAAGACCCAGCCTGTTTTCTTTGTAAAGAACTGGTCCTATTTTCGTTGTCAAGATCCGCCTGTTTTCGTTGTCAGAATGGTCCTTTTTTGTTGTAAAGATCCCCCGCTTTCGTTGTAAAGAACTGGTTTTTTTTTCGTTGTCGACCCAGCCCTGTTTTGTTGTCAAAAAACTAGTCCTATTTTTCTTTTGTCAAGATCCCCCCGTTTTTCGTTGTCAAGAACTGGTCTATTTCATTGTCGAGAGTAGATCTTCCCTATTTTCGTTGTCAAGAACTAGTTTTTTTTTTTTTTTTTTTTGTCGTCGATATCTGGTGGGTTTTTTTTTTTTTAAAGCTGTTGAGAGATTGGTCGTTTGAAATCGAGGGGTTTTGGTTTTGGAAATCCTAAGAGGCACCCAGAGAGAGGGAGAGGAGAGAGAGGAGAGAGGGGGGCGTGGGTGTGGGTGGGAGTTGTCTGTAGACCGAATGACATCAGCAGTCCCTTTCATGTCCACACTGTCCCCTTTCCCTTGGGGGCCCCTTGTAAAGCACTTCACACATGCTGTGCCCGGAGGGTGAAACGATGTTACAAAATTTCCCTCAGCCAGTCAGGCGAAGAGGGGGGCAAAGCGTGTGCGTTTAGGAGCTTCAATGCCCTGGGGATGGTAGGGGGGGGGTAGAGGGCTATTCCCCCAAAGGCAGAGTGCTTTTTATAAGACTAATACTTGGCACTCCGTCCCGTTACTAAGTGCGCCTTTCACGTTCAGTGAAAATTTTCCAGCATTCCCCTTTTGTTGCTCTGCCCTTTTACTTTCATAAGTTGGTGTCTGCTGAAGGTAAATTTGTCCTTTTAAAAGCACGTTTTTTTTCTTCTTTTTCTTTCCCTTTTTTTTCTTCTTTTTTTATTCTTCTTTCCTGTCTTTCCCCCCGAAGAAGTCGTTTTCCCAAGATCGGGTGTACTTCATTCTTTTCCCGTTTTCCCCCCGAAGAAACGTTCGAAGTTAGTTATTCACTTCTTTCCTGTTTTCCCCCCGAAGAAGCGGGTTCGAAGATTTGATGTATTTCATTGTCAAGCCCAGTCCTTTTTTTGGTTCTCTTTGCTTGTTTTCGACCCGTTTTTTTTTTTTCTTTTTTTTTTTTTGGTTACATGAACAAAGTTCAAAGTCATAAAAATTGTGGTCTGCGTGTGTGTGTGTGTGTGTGTGTGTGTGTGTGTGTGGTGTGAACAAAAGACATTTTATGGTTGATAACGGGAAATAAAACGAGCACTTTTTTTGCCCTCAATGATGTCTTTTAGTTAATGAGGTCATGCGCGCGTGTTATTTCATTGTTGATGATTGTTTTATTGATTTGTTTATTATTATTTTTAGCACGGTGGAGAGAGATATTGTAAAATCCCGTAGACAGTACTGCCCCGGAATTCCCGGCCCCTTTAAGGGGGAGAACGCGCACGAGAGGAGAGAGGAGAGAGGAGGGGAGAGGAGAGAGAGAGAGAGAGAGGAGGGGAGGAGAATTCATATTGGGTTTGGCTGAAAGCCCCCCCATGAAAGGCTTTCATAAATGTAATTGTGGCATTTTAATAGGGATCAAAAAGAAACGAAATGGGCTTAATGCCCCTTGTTAAACCCTTTCTCAAAAAAAGCAGTTTGATCCCCAACGTTTTTAAAAAAATTTCAGACCCATCCAAAAACTTCCTTTCCCCATCCAAAAATTTTTGAGAAAAAATATTCTTCAAAAGTCTTGACCATCTGGGCCCAAACAAACTCCCCCACCACATCAGTCAGCCTTCCCCTGGGCCGCCGGGACCCCCATCCTTCGCATTCTCAATGGGTATTCTAAAATTTTTAGACGAAAAAAAATTTCTGTCCTTCTTTTGCTAGCTTTCGGCAGCCCTTTTACACCCTAGACCATGAAATCCCTTTTCCCCTTGTTTGAATAACATTGGCATCAGGGAAACAGCTTTTAAAAAGGTTTCGTTCTTATTTCTAGATAGGAAAAAAGTTCTCCAAATAGGGACCCCGCTGTGAAACTAACCCCCAGTTTGGGGTGCCTCAGGGGTCCGTGCTGGGGCCTGTCCTCTTTATTTTGTACACCACTCCCTTGTCTAATGCATCCACGGCCATTCCCTTCACACGAAATGTTGCGGTGATACTCAGTGCTCCATTTTTGTCTGATGATATCACCCCCCGTTTTTCTTCAATCTTGTACTTCGATTTGAGACCTGGTGTCAGCAAAAAAGCTTAATTAAAATGGAGAAGATGAAGCCATCCGTTTTTTCAAAAACGGGGACTTTAGGCCTATCCCCTCCCTTCTTCTTTGACTTAGGTTCCAGCATATTGAATTTTTTAAACATGTCGTGACCTTGGTGTTCTCCCTTTATAGTGACCCCCTCAATGAAACGATGTCAAAAAAATTGTAGTTTGCTTACTGGAAATTTAACGAATTGTGTATTCGACCCCATCCATAAGCGCCAAAAAATTCGTTTCATCATACCCTTTCAAGGCTAGATTTCTGCAAACTGTGTTCTCCTTGGTGTTTCCCCCAACTGTCACCAACCCTCCAACGTGTAGAACTCTGAGCCCGGGTTTATTTGCAAATCTCCCAGGACCCAACCCGCAGCCCTTTCCCGAAAAAAAGTTGACTGGGTCCCGTTGAAAAAAGAATTAAATACAAATGTTGTTGTCTTGCTTCAAGTTTTCAGGCGATGCCCCCTGCCCATCTTTCGTCTCCCCTTTAAGTATATGTCCCCTCACGAACGCTCCGCTCCTCCCCCGACCCAGGACCTTCCGCTTTCCCCGTTACCCTCCCCTCGTAAACAGATGGCGAAAGAGTTTTCATACGCAGCTCCCCAAATCTGAAAAAACTCCCCCATGACTTAAGACATTTCAAAATTTTTTTTCCCTTTAAAAAACCCCCCTGAAAACCCACCCTTTTTAAACAATACAAGAAGACAGTTCATTACCAGATAGTTGATTGACTCTTGTTGTTTTTGTGGATCGTTAGTAGTTTGGTTTGTTGCGGCTGTTGTGTATTGTGTGTCTGTTGCGTGAGAGTGTGTGTGCGCGTGGGAGAGAATTGGGAGAGAGCCTTTGTTTTTCATTTCTGAGCCGTTTTTCAATGCATTTTCTTTACATTTAGCAATTGTACTTTTTCTGCCTTTGTAAAGGCCTTGTCCCGTGGAAGGCGCTATATAAATCCCCATTATTATTATTATTATAGTGTGAATATGTAACAACAGCAACAACAGTAATAACAACAAAAACAACGACGACGACGACGACAACTACTACTACGACTACTACTACTACTACTACTACTACGTAAAAAAAAAACAAAAAATACATTACAGTCCGTTTTCTCTTTTGTGCTTAATGATATGCGCAGCTGCTTTCCCAAAAGTGTATTTCATGACTTTATGTGGGGCGGTAAGAGAATGAGCCGTGAAATGGACCTGGTTCTGTGCAAGGGTTGGATTGGACACGTCTTTTTCTTAGACCACTCACAGCAGGACAGCAGAATTAGAAGAAGAAGAAAAGAAAAGAAAATGTTTATCTTATTTTGCTCTACTACATCGTTGACATTTAGATCATTTTCAACATTATTGTTATACCTGGGGGGGGGGGGGGGGGGGGGAGCAGGAGAACGAGAGAGGGAGGGAGGGAGAGAGAGAGGGAGGTAAGGAAGGGGGGAGGGGTGACAGAGGGGGGAGAGAGGGAGGAGAGAGACAGAGAACGAGAGAGAGAGAGAGGAGGGGGAGAGGAGAGAGAGAGAGAGAGGGGAGAGAGAGAGAGAGGGAAGAGAGAGAGAGAGAGAGAGAGAGAGGAGAGAGGGTAAGGAAGGGTGAGAGAGGGAGAGAGAGAGAGAGGGGGAAGAAGGGGGAGAGGGAGAGAGAGAGGGGGACAGAGAGAGAGGGATGGAGGGGGGGGGAGAGAGAGAGAGAAAGAGGGGGGGTGGGGGGGGGGGGGGGGGTTTGACGGTTTGTTGTCATCGAGCGTGGTTTTCCGTGGGGAAAAAAAGTACTTGCAGTACCCACCCCTTGGGGTGGATATTTGTGGCTCATGATCGCTTCACGCGTGGTGTCCGTCAGGTGAAAAGGGTTTTTCCCTTTTTTAGCCCTTGTTGTTTTTTTTTTTTTTTTTTTTTTTAAAGATCGTAGTTAAAAAATGATAAAATTGATCATTTTATTTGAACTTGGGTTTGAAGTCCCCGGGTTGCAGAATGGACCGGGGGCACTTTTTTTTTTGTGTCTGTGAACTGTATTTTGAAAGGTGAATCTTTTTTAATTCCCAATTTTTGGCAAACGCGTTTGACCTGTTACCGTGTTTCGGAATAGAATCTGGGAACTGTTGTCATCTCTTTACAGAAGCTGTTTGTTGTCTGTTGTTTTTTCCTGGTAGTCCTGCTCTTTTGTTTCCCTTGTAACCACTCTGTAAAATGAAAAAGAAAGAAAAAAATGTTGAATTATGAAAATTGTATTTGTCTAATTATCACCTTGGGCTTTTTGTATGTTATGTTTTACAAAAAGAAGTCTCTTCTCTTTTCTCTCTCTCTCTCCTCCTCTCTCTCTTCTCTCTCTTCTCTCTCTCTCTCTTCTCTCTCTTCCTCTCTCTTCTATAGGAGGATCGCTTTTCTATGTCTGGTGGTTTGGTTTTTTTTTTTTTTTTTTTCATTAAAATCAATTTCTTAATTCGCTTTTGTTGTTTCAATGCTTTGTTTTCCCTTTAAAGTATCTCCCTTGATTCTTAATGGTGAACTTTTCATCAACTTAAATGCTTGTGAAATATGTGTTTGTTACAATTTTTGTAAGTCTTAGTCGTGTTATGCATGTTAGCCCTTTTGTGGGGAAAGGGCCGGTGAAAAAAAGCATGTGTTTGCTTTATCTTTTCCCTTTGGAAAATAAAGTCATCATCCTCCCCCCTCCTCCCCTCCCCCACCACCCCCTCCCCCATCCTCCTCTCCTCCATCCTCCCCTCCTTCCATCCCCTCCTCCACCCACCCTCCTCCCCATCCCCTCCCTGTCTGTGGTTGTTGTTGTCGCGTGCGCATTTTTTGGATTGCGATGTGTTTTTTAGTTTGGCGTTTGTCTTTGTTTGGGTCTGTAGTTTGTTCATTTTGAAGTCGGTCTTATTTTTTTGTTCTTTGTTTCTTCCCCGAGGTAAAGGAAAAAAGGAAAACAAAAAAGCCTGCACTTGCCTACTCTTTTCCTTTTAAAAGAAAATCGTTCGTTTGTTCTCTGTCTGTTGTCTGTCTTTCTGTCTGTTGTCTCTCTGTCTCTCTCTTCTTCCTCTCTTCTCTCTCTCTCTCGTGAGATAACAACAGCAACAAAAAAAACAAAAAAACTAAAACAACAGAAAGCCATCAACAGGAAAAAGGGCGTAGATACCAAAAAAATGTGAGACATTGATTGACACCTCCTAAAAAAAAGATTGTTTGGGGGTTTGAGGGCATCAGGTTGAATTTTTTTAAGATAAGCGGGGGGGGGGGGGGGGGGGGGGGGGGACGTTGGGACTTTTAAAAATCAAGTCAACAGCTGAAGAGAAAAGGATCCATGCTTTCCTTCCCGCCGCAGTAAAAAAAAAAAAAAAAAAAAAAAAAAAAGGATGCTTGGCCGCCCACTTGAAAAAGGGAAAACAACTTTGGAAAAAATTTTGGTAAGGGCGTTGTTGCAGTACTTCCCTTGCCCGTCAAGATTCGTTTCTGGCATGTGAGAAAAAGGGGTGAGGGGGGGGCCCGGGTGAGGGTGGGAAAGGGTGGAATGTTTAGAAAGGTGGGGAGGAACGCGGTGAAGTATGTATGGTGTTCGTTAGGGTGGTACCGTGTGAGAGTGTGTGGAAAAG
>JAFLJL010006082.1:19996-30596 GCA_018398815.1 Conus ventricosus | reverse complement strand
GAGAGAGGAGAGAGAGGGGAGAAGAAGAGAGAGGAGGAGAGAGAGAGATTTTCCTGACAACTTAACCATAACACTGCAAGAATTAAATTAATTTCATCTCGGTAAAAAAAATGAATAACGACTGCTAGTTGCAAGCCATACAGATAGTGGAGAAGGGGAGAGGCAGGGAGAGAATAAATCGGTCAGACTTAGCTTTCCTCAAATCAGCAAACGAGGCCATTTCATTAGGCTACCCTAAAACGAAACTGACAGGTCATTTTTAAAAGAATCAATATTTTTCCTATCCTCCCCCCCCCCCCCCCCCCCCCCCCCAGTCTATCCACACACATCCTGGTGATTTAGGGGAAGCTGTCTTCTCTACCCCTACCCCTCCATTCTCTTCACCTCCCTCCAGCCCCCCCCCCCCCCCCCCCCCCCCCCCCCCCCCCCCCCCCTCAATTAACAACACACCCTCCATCCCATCGCTAGCGTTCAACTAAAGAAAATCGTAAACATATTTAGCATACATTATTCTAGTCACCTCGCAGTTTAACTACCTCCACCCGTCTCCTCACACCACACCCACACACACACACACACCAAACTTTGGTAGTATGTTCAGAAGTGAAGGGGAGGGTGGGGAGGCGCGGTGGGGGGCGGGGGCCGGAGAGGGCAGCAGACATTTTTTCATCTCGCACGTCCCTTCCCTAGAGCCTATCGTAAATACAGCCAAATCTGATTTACTGAAATGCACTGGCACAGTTTTTTTTTTATCATGTCAGTGTTTTCTTCTTCTTCTTTTTTATTTTTTTTTTGGGGGGGATCATTTCTGCAATCGAACTGTCCTTGATATTTGACGGGAAGAAAGGTTTGGTACGGGAGTGGGGTTTCAAAGGTATTCTTCCACAAAAAAAATCATTTTGTATATGTAGGCCCTTACTGTTTGATTTAAACGACAAAAAATGAGGAATTTAAGATCAGTCAAACTGACACTTTACACACATGCAAAACTTCGGTGTGCTCTGATAGCTTCCCTTCAATTTTAACGTGGAATTGGGCATGACAACGAAATTAGTGTTCTATTTCAGGACCTTCATTTTCATGATGTGTTTATCAGTCACAGGCTGCCAAACCGACTAAAGGCAGACAAACGTTTTCTCTCTCGCTCTGTCACACTCACACTTACCGACTTGGACCAGCCCTTTGTTGTGTTATCTAACCTCAGTAGAACACAATGGCATAATAGTATTCGAGAGACGATTCTTCTGAACGTTGTTTATCCTCCCATTACTCCGACCAAGTCCCCCGTATTTCCGGCAGTCGACATCCGGCGCTACAATCATTCTAAATAATGATTGGTCAATAATATTATACTACTGCATCTCATTATTCTACACCCTTCATGCTAAATGCGCGTGAACTCCGAATACCAGGTCAATGCCCAAACCCACACCCTTACATACACGTGTTTCACATGGTGTGGAAAGTTGTCAAAAGTGAGCAGTGCTAGTTCACTGACTCTGCTTGTGTGTGTGTGTGTGCGTGTGCGTGTGTGTGTGTGTGTTCGAGTGTTACATCCTATCGTGCGTGTTTGTGTGTGAGGGTTAGCATCTCTCTCCCCCCCCCCCCCTCCCTCCATCCTCTCTCTCTCTCTCTCTCTCTCTCTCTTCTCTCTCTCTCTCTTACATCCCTCCAAACATACACATGCGCGCGCGCATGCATGCGTGTATGTATATGCGTGTGTGTTGGTGAGAATTGGACGAGAGAGAGAGACAGACAGACAGACAGACAGACAGATAGACCGTCAGACAGACAAAAAGAAGACGAAGAAGAAGAAAAGGAACAGATGATGAAAGAGGAGGAAGAAGAGATCTTGGAAGGAGGTGAAGGTGGAGGAGGGGGGAAGGAAATGGACAACAAAATTTAGTTTAAAAAAATGCCTCATGTGGTTGTGAACAGAGCATCACAGTTGATCATGTTATCTCATGTGCCGCTAACAAACAATTTATACCCACGCTTTCTATATATGTTACGTAAATTTATCAAATCAGGAAATGTATAAATTTCCTAAACATTTCAGTAAATTTATAAAGTTACTGTTTCACTCAGAAAATTACAAATTTCCTAAAAAGTCTAGGAAATTTATAAATTTCCTGATTTTAAAGGCCAGGAAATTTATAAATTTACTGAAACCTTGCACACCACAGACATCGAGAATTACACATGAGTTTTGTTTCGAAGCATTTGCACTTGTTTGTTTGGCACTTTCTCGCTCCACCCCCACAGTTGCACTTAGTGTAGCCTTGACCCCCTGATGCTGATTCTGCAATAAACAGCTGATCGCAGAGATACATGTTTTTTCAAGATTAACATCAGTCATCGAAAGCAGTCTTTGAGGGCATAGATCAAACTGGTTTCGTGAATACCCTCCCCTCAAAACCCCGGCCTTCATTGCAATGGTATAAACGTCAGTTTTGAAGTCCCTGCTTACGATAACACCTAAAATGTTTCTGGCATCGCCTCTGCCATGATTGACCATGGGCACTGGCACTGTCACATTGTCGCCTACTTTTCCACATTTGAAATCCACCCTGCTTCTTTTTACCATTCGTTCTGCTTGTCACAGTTGACCAGTGAAAGCCCTTTTCCGAGCCTGTTTAATTCTTTCACAGCGGTCAGTTAACTGCAATGCTATGTCAGGGGTAGCAGGCTCCGCTGTTGTCGTAGCAGAGGTAGCTGTGGTGATTGCTGCATCAGTTATGATAATGGCCACGTCAGCTGATAAAGTAGCAGGTTCAGCTGATGTCGTAGAAGCAGAGCCAGTTGTGATGATGGCCGCGTCAGCTGAAAAAGCAACAGGTTCCGCTGCTGTCGTGGCAGAGGTAGCTGTGGTGATGGCTCCGTCAGTTGTGATGATGGCCGCGTCAGCTGATAAATACAGTAGCAGGTTCAGCTGATGTTGTAGTAGCAGAGTCAGTTGTGATGATGGCTGCATCAACTGATTAGGTAGCAGGTTCAGCTGAAGTGAATGCAGATTGAGGCAAATCCAGTCTTGCAATATCTTCCTCTGTCTCTAAATTATTCAGGATTTCATGTGGCAATGTTGATGTTGTCAACCCAACAGGAGCCTCGTTTCCGAACAAGGCTGAATACGGTGATTTCAAGATAACACATATCAGTATTGCAGCAAGTGAAGTGGGTTCACTTTTTCAAGGTTACACATATCAGTGTTGCAGTAAGTGAAGTGGGGTGCATTTGAATTTCACGCATTTGCAAATGTTTTTCGTCTCCCCGCATTTGGTTGTTTGAATTTCACGCATGTGAGCTTTTGAAAGTCACGCATGTGAGCTTTTGAAAATCATGCCTGTAGTGTATGCGTTGGGGTGTGTGTACATGAGATAGAGTTGCTCGTGACCGATGATGAGTCTCAATTCACCTTGAAATAAGTTGAAACATTTAAGTTTTCTATTAGATGAGATGGTAATTTGTACACGAAAAAGACACCGTTTCAAATTCTTCAAGAGGTGAATGAAGAATCATTCTGACACATGTCTTCAATTCTTTCACATACTCAAGCAATTTTTTACAGTAAAACACATATACACATGTACCTCTTCACACACACACACACGCATACACACACACACACACACACACACACACACACACACACACACACACACACACACATACACACACACACACACACACACACACATACACACACACACACACACACACACACACACACACACACACACACACACACATACACACACCATGCACACACATCAAGGAGAGGAAAAAATAATTCAAATAATCACAGTTTAATTGTAAATAAGAATAAAATACATGTAAGAATATAAGAATAAAATACATGTCTTCAATTCATTCACATACAAGAATAAAATACATGCCAGAATAAAATACATGTCTTCAATTCATTTACCAACAAGAATAAAATACATGCGAATGACATTCAGAGTTTTGCTGGGAGATTCTTCCAAGACATTTTTGTCACGAACTGTTTTCTCGAAATGTCATTGGCAGCGTATCGTCTCTTGATTGTTGCCATCGCATCACGCTTCAAACGGGCTTGTCGACGCAAACCGGAGCCCCACGACCAGTCCTGATTGTATTCAGCTTTGTAGCGCTGTAAGCTTGTATGTCCTTCAGGTTGGCCATCAGCTCGAACACATTGGGTGTGGGGATCTGAACAGGTCCGAGAAATGCCGGTGGAACGACTCACATCCATTCGTTGTCTTCACCTCATCCAGGTCATGGTTGGCCCATAGAGTTGGAGGGGAAGTAGCGTCCGGTGCAGCATACGTGGACAGGATGTAGTCAGAAAACTGCACACACCTCTCATCATCGGGAGCATCGTCCATATCAAAAGCCAGGCAGTCCTCAACTTCCGTGGGTTCAGGAAGCTGAGACCGAAGAAACGCTTCAACCACAAACCAACGTCTGAATCAGGTTGTTGGTAGTCGACTGACAGTCCAAGACTGTTGATCTTTCGATACCAGGCCTGTGAAAGATGAAAGAAACATCCCCGGATCGAAGCATTCGGCCAGATCTTGAGCACAGCCTTGTGGGTTGCCAGTTCGAAGTCAAGATTGATTGATGTAACATCCAGATGAAGTCCTTGCTGGACACACATGAAGTGGGGCTGCTTGGAACATTTTGTGGTAAATGTCCTCTGACTTCGAAGGAAGTAGGCAGAACACACATGGCACATAGACACCGTTTTTGAAAGCATGCAGGATGTATAGTTGAGTAAAAAAAAAAAAACGAGGACATGTTTTGAAGGTGCCGTCCCCCAGGATTGTGACAGCAGGATCACAGAGAAGATGTAGATTTGATGGTGCTGCAGAAATAATGATTCCGTTTTCACTGTCATTGAGCTGCACCATGTCTTCTTTGTGTTCAGATAAAAGTCCATATTGGTAACATATTCATGTGTTTCGAGTCTATTCTTGGTTGTTTTGGCATGTGCTTCTTTCTCTCATTCCACATCGCGTATCTCACGTACACAACGTCACGCATGTCAAAGTCATTATCTTCTGGCAACTTCCCTAGCTCTCTCCTCATCAATTTTGCCGGCCTTTGAAATAGATCCTCGGCTGCACGTTTTTTGCATTGTTTTCGAAATTCGGAGACGGAAATGTCTTTCTCTGTCTTTAGTTCATGATTGTGCTCATTTGAGTAAATCGGGTCCTTGAAGTCGAGACTTGTTTTCAAGCGCGCTGGACATCCACGTATCGAACAATGCCATGTCTTTGATTTCTCGGTTTCACGGTCCTTGACGTATAAACTCCCACGGCTGAGAATTGCCGGATTTCCCCTGTTGGTTATTGTAATCGTGATATTCGTCTCTTGCTGTGCCATGGCGAAATGAGCCGTGTAGTTGAACTGAATTGTGATTTGTGAGTTGTGAGCGAAGCGTCGTGACGTTTTAAACTCCCACGGCCGGATTTCCCATGTTGGTTGTTGGTATTCTTGTCTTGCTGAATTGTGATTTGTATTCACGCGTCTATACACGGGACTCACTCACAAACACACCGATGCGGGGGTGCGTGTGCATGCATATGCGTGAAATTCAAATGACAAGTAAGGAGAGATTTTAACTGGAAACCTGCGTGAAATTCATGTGTTAATAAATCCGAGAAATTCATAGCGTGAAATTCAAAAGTGCGTGAAATTCAGTTGCACCGGTGAAGTGGGTTCACTTTTCAAGATAACACATATCAGTATTGCAGTAAGTTTGACAAATTTACTGAAAGTACTTTCAGTTTTCAGTAAATTCATTAAAAAATGCCTTCAAAACTCAGGAAATTTATAAATTTCCTAATTTATTTAGGAAATATTGTAAATTCCTGAGTAAAACAGTAACTTTATAAATTTACTGAAATGTTTAGGAAATTTATGAATTTCCTGATTTGTATAAATTTACTGTAACATATATACTATTAGAAATATTTTCGAATCACCAGTATAAACCTATGGATTCTTTTCTTTCTTTATCAAAGGTCCAATAATATATAAATTTCTTACATTTATTATCTCTTACTTATGAGGTTACTTTTGAGTGAGTCAATCATTTACCTACTACTAAATCTACATAAAATATACGAAAGGACCATCTTCATCCGTCCCCTACCTCTCACTCTTCTCTCCCGTATCAAAACCATTTGTAGTTTTCTAGCTTTATCGTGAGGGTTTTGATTGTTTGTTTGTTTGTCTGTTTGTTTTGCTTGTTTTTGTTGTGTGTTTTTTTTGTTGTTTTTTTGTTCGTCTAATATTACTATAGTGGATAGACGTCAAATTTGAAACTAACTAAATAACTAACACACACACAAAACACACAGTCCCTCATCAGGTATGCAACATAACGCGGTGCGAACACACACACACACACACAACACACACACACACACACACACACACACACACACACACAGAGTCTCTTATCAGTGTGCAACATTCCGCGGTGCGAAGAACATAACGGCACATGTTCCAGCTTATGATTTAGTGACAAAGTATGCGAGGAATCTACAGAGACAATATAAATGGGACAGCTGAACACTGCCGTCACCGCTGACTGACGACAGTGGAAAGCCTCGGAACATTGTGTACTGGCACATTTCTCTGCGAGGAACCAGACATTTGGCTGCTGACACCATGATCTGCCTCCCTTTGCTTGTCATCACTATGCTCCTGGTTTCATCGCTGAATGCTCAATGTAATTCTCTCTCTCTGTCTCTCTGTTCTCTCTCTTCTGTCTCTCTCTCTCTCTCTCTCTCTCTCTCTCTCTCTCTCTCTCTCTCTCTCTCTCTCCTCTCTCTCTCTCTCTCTCTCTCCTCTCTCCTCTCTCTCTCTCTTCTCTCTCTTTCTTTGCCAGAGGGTCGTCTTGGTACCATGCCTTCAGCCCCTCTTGTTTTCTGGGCGTCATGTGGCTCCTTTCTGCCACAGTATATCGCCTTCATGTTGAGGAGGGCCTCGACAGGGACTGCCATGAGATTCACCACTCTGACGCTACGAAACAAAGTTGCCGGTGTCACCTTAGGCTTGCTCTTCACGCTGATGCTCTGGTGGGCAGTTTGCTTTAACGGTGCAGAGGCATCGAACAGAACCCTGGACCCAAGAACCTTCGGCAGCTGAGATTTAACAGCTTGAGTGCCACTGCAGGACGCAGGATCAGCACGGACCGGACCGACGCTTTTCCGGACAACAGGCAGCGGAATTCCACTTCAGGCAGCCAAAGATCGCTGACGTGATGAACAAGTTGTGGCCTGTAAGTCTGGTGAATTGGACTGAAGCTCGGAGGACCTTCGTACCAGTTTGCTGCACTACACAGTGGGTTCAATGATCTGCGTGAGAAGTGGGGTCTTTAGAAAGGAAAGCATCGAGCTCTCAAAGAAAAATTATGATCGTTTAGCTAAGGTAGAACAACTTGAAAGAAAAGCCGATGATTCTGACTGTTTTTAAAGCGTAACAGTATATTTTTAACGGATTCCAGGGCATAAACGTGAGTCCAATGACCAGGCTGAGGGAAAGGTACATGACTTGATTACTGACAAATTGAACATTACGCGTGATGTTGAATCTGACCATGTTCACAGGTTGAATTCGAAACCTGACTCCCCTCTCATTGCTTGCCGCTCTTTCTACACAAAGACAAGTGAGTACCCTTAAATTAAGGCCAAAGCTAAACTGAAAGGCGGCAACGTTTTGTTGGAGAGGATTGCTCCATTCGAGATACAGAAGTCAGACGTGGTCTCTCTTTCTATCTTAAAAAGGCAAGAGCCGAAGGAAAAAGAAAGTTTTCATGATTTTTGATAATCTAACTATTGATGGCAGTAAGTTTTTCCTTAGTGAAGATGGCAGCTTGACAGAATGAAGATAGGGAGACGGCCGCCACGTAATCTAATCTGTCTAACATTGAGGAATTCTAAAAACGGGAATCCAGTGACTTAACACTGTTTGACTCTCCGTCTCCAGTGACGGTGTGGCGTGTGAGCAGTGTTCTGTGTGTCAGTCATGCCAGGCGGAGCTAGCGACGCTTTGCACGGTGAGCATACGAAGAATATTTCGTATTCAATTATACATAAATCTGTTTCCTTTGTAACTTTGACTGTAAATGGTTTGGTGTCTAAATTGGAGATCCCAATTCTATTTATTTCTTTATCAGTTTAAATTTGTCTGTTTATCGTGATGATCTATTTACTGGTTATAAAGTATTTTGTATTTTGTAAATCTGCTGTTAAGTTTTCAAGATTGGGAACGCGGTCAGGAGGTGTGGTTTGTCTAAGAAAGAATTAATTCATCCCACATGTTAAATGAATTTTAGGTGATGTTTCTTAATTTCTTTGTGTTCTTGACTCACAAAATTGTTGTTTGAAACAGAAAAGAATTCTTTGTATTTTTGTACTTATATTCCACCAGAAAGTTCCCCGTTATGTCCCTGTTGACTTACATAATGGTGTTACTTTATGGAAGAATGTCTGACTGACCTGTTGACTTAGATAATCGTGTTAGTTTACCAGAAGAATATCTGACTGACCTTGCGGCGCTGGAGAGTGGCACTGGAGTGACCTCTCCAGAGCGCAGGCCTGGGCGATGTGTGTGAAGATCCTGAGGTGCCCACTAGCCCAAATCCCCCTCTCGACTTTGCTGATAGGATCCAACAGAAAGGATAAGCCAGTACAGTATGGTGTCAATGCAGCTGCAGGAGTTGCCGAAAGATGTCACGGTGACCAACTGCCTTGGGGGCGCCACTCCGGATTATCTATCATGGTTTACTCCCCTGCGCCACTCCGGATTATCTATCATGGTTTACTCCCTTAGCCTTTGTCTCTCCCGGGACATCCACACGGCAGTGAAGCTATTGACCCATAGCTGGAAACTGGTTCGTGGACACCAGGGCGTATCCACATGCCGGGTGGGCCTGCATGCCACACGTCTGGGGACTAGACTCCTCCGAGTCCCTGGTAGTTTAGCCTGAGTCCTAACGCTTCCAGTTGACGTGTGTGGCCACGAAGAGGCACTCAGAAGGCTTGCTTGTGGAGAGGCTATTTACTGACAGGAAGTGTGTTGTCTCAATGGTTGGTGTGATGCGCCTAGTGTGTTGGCGAAGTGTCTGTATGATTGTCACTTATCGCTTTCATCCTCCACAGCTGACTAGCACCGCTGCTTGCAGCACTGCGAAAAGGGGAGCAGAATGCGTCAGATACATACCTACATACATACATACATTCATACACACACACACACACACACACACACACACACACACACACACACACACGTACATACATACACACACACACACACACACACACACACACCACACACACACACGTATACTTGTGATTCTCTGTCCGATAGCCGGAGGCATTAGTGGATTCCGGGGGTGCAATGACTGGGCGAGTTGCGAAGATGATACAAGATGCGTGATGTTTGGGGATTGGCCTTCGTACAGAATTGAATGCAGTAAGTCTCTCTCTGTCTCTCCTTCTGTCTCTCTCTCGCGCTCTCTCAACATTAGAAGGTCGACTTTTCTGGGAATCCAATTCATAGCTGGCCGTACAAACACTTGTTAGCTCTTCCGTCAAGACCTTTGATGAGCGCAAACAATCGATCAAAATCAATAGCAACAGAGATCACAATTAGGAAGAAGGAAACGGTGCAAAAAAAAAAAACAAAAAAAACACCCACTAGATTATTGTGACAAGCCTCCCCTACCTATACGAAGTCTTACCAGTTCTCGGCGAAAAGAGAGAAAGCGCGGCTGAGAGAGTTCTGAAGGGGGTAATATCACAATAGACAATGTCATGTGCAAAGCTGTGTATATCAAAACAACTGACTTAATCATTCTCTAGGCTAAGGAATACCTCGAAGTGTGCGTTCTAATATTTACAACCATGCACATTCTTTTCTCCTCAAAACATAGCAAAAATACTGTGACTGACAGCTGACACGTCGGCTCTTTATCATTTTTCTTCTCTCACACTAAATGTTTCTTTAATGGCACTGGAAGGGTGACGTCCAAGTGATAGCGTGCTTGGAAATCTACTGGCCCTGATCAGGGGAACTCATTCTTCAATTACAGCCTTACCTATGCAAGTTACACATCTCAGGGTGGACCCGAAGAGACTCGACACCCCTACCCCTTTCCTCCGGACATATCATCGCCACGGCTTCCTCTGTTTCTGAAGTGAGAGTCTCTCTAGAACACACACAAACCCCAGCCCTGCTCCTTATCTTTCTAAGTAACCAGTGAACATAAATGTAACAGCGTAACCGTGACACTGTGCAGTTAATAAAACGAACCTTTTCTTCTTTCCTTTGTTTTTTTAATCCAGTTGCTGGGCTAGGCGCAGTCGGATTCGATTTGATCCTGGAGTCTGAGACCAAAGTGGGGTCGTGGTTTTTAACTAGCAGATCATGAGTGTCTGATTGAACTATAAGAATATGGCTGTGTTGTGGTACGTCGTCTGAAGTTTAGAAAATGTGGGTGATTTTTTTCTACCATATTCACATAACCTGACTCAAGAGAGAAAGCCCATAGGATGGACTTAGCACTTCTCACCTCTTTCCTGATTCATATAATTTTATAAAA
>JAFLJL010006082.1:0-12317 GCA_018398815.1 Conus ventricosus | reverse complement strand
TTATAATTATATATATTGATTATAAACAAGCTTGCTCTTATGTCTTAGATTAAGAAATAGGGGGAGTACGCATTCATATCGCATGGTAGATGATTCTGCCTAACTAACAGTATGTGCTTGAGTGGTGAATGGGGAAAATAAAATAAATCTTCTCAAAATGAGCCTTCAGCAAGCTTATGTTCCCAGGGGGAGAGAGACATCCTCCAATAGGAGGAAACTCACTAACATATAATCCTGGTCATAACCGATTTTCGAAACTTGGGGTTTCTCCTCGTGCCGCGGAAAGTGTATTTGACTCCTGCCTTTCAGTTTTAAGAAGAATGCAATCCCAGAAAGGCTGGTGTGCAATACCGCAGTATGTTTGTTGAGTTTTCAAAAAACCAACCAAAGGTGCCATCTAAGAAGCAAAAGAAAATCATAAAAGAGCAAAACAAGCTACATTTTCTTGTGAAAAGTAGAAAATATAAAAAGATATCCTCTAAGACACAAGTGCTGAGGGCAAGTTCTTGGAATGAATCCGCAAGGGACTAAAATACAACAAACTAATAAATTCCAAGGATAAGTACCGCACCGTTCCAGCAACTTACAGAGCAGCTTGGTGTTGCAATGACTGCAAGAAATATTGAATTATAAACAAAGCTTGCTCTTATGTCTTAGATTGAAGAAATAGGGGGAGATACGCATTCATTTTATTTTATTTTATTTTTATTTTTATTTTATTTTTCCCCATCACCCACTCAAGCACATACTGTTAGTTAGGCAGAATCATCTACCACTGCAGATATGAATGCGTATCTCCCCCTATTTCTTCAATCTAAGACATAAGAGCAAGCTTTGTTTATAATTCAATATTCTTGCAGTCATTGCAACACCAAGCTGCTCTGTAAGTTGCTGGAACGGTGCGGTACTTATCTTGGAATTTATTAGTATGTTGTATATATATATATATATATATATATATATATATATATATATATATATATATATATATTAAAGACAGACAGGACAGACAGACAGACAGACACGGAGACAGAGATGTTTATGACACCATCGCATTACTCATCGTTTGGTGATTTTTTTTTTTTTTTTTTTTTTTTTTTGCTGTCCCAACCTCTGCTCCACCTCAGAGGCAGTGCACACACGCCGCTCATTCCGACACCCCCGTCCACAGCCACAGCCCGGTCAGCCCCGCCGCAGCCCCGGCACCGACAATCCACAGGGAGCAGTCAATGTCAAGTCGTCAAGAGGCAACCCACCGGAGAAGACACTGCACTGCTGCCGAGTCACTTCGGTGGTGTTCAGTGGCGCCTGTTCTGATCTAACATAGCGCAGGACACCACTACTAAGCCCCCTACTGACGACAATAATTGCTTAGTCGCGGAGCCGGCGTGAGTGAGCTCTCCCTCCGGAGGGCGCCACCACGTCCGTCCAACAACAGCCCCATGGACTCGCCAATACCGGTGACCCGACAGAACCAAACTAAGGCCACAGACGTGGAGAGGACATCGAAACTGAGGTCACCATGAGAGCAGGCCATGAAAGGGCCACAGAAATTTGAGACATTTTTTTTAAATGCTGATCGATGAGAATGAGGATGATTAAGATGATGCTACGGATATTCCATTTCGGTCTGAGACTACATGACAGGGCTGTACTCTACGCTTCCTTTCATAATATATCCCGGCGTCAACCAGGCCCGAGAGATACAGGCACCTGCGAGTGTTGGTCAGGAAATTTGAGCAACACTCTCAGAAACGCATCCATTAAGTGGATGAAACTCGACTGTGTGGTCCCAGTCTTCCCAACTGAGTCCGCAGCAACTCAACTCTGGGGTAGGAGCCGGTCGGGGCAGAAAAAACCCACATGACTCTGATGGGATTCGAACCCACGACCTCCCAGCCGGGAGTCCGCGACGCTAACCACTTCGCCACGACGCTGGTTTCGTTTGGTGAATTTAATGCGTTGCCTGTTCGTCATAGTTTTTGTGTGTGAAGCCTATGAGACGAGAGTTTGAATTAAAAAGAAAAATGCTTTGTGAAAGGAGAGAAGAAAAAGAGACAAGTGCAGTCAACTGATTTTCCTCTCGGAGACCGGAACCCTGGCTGCCATTTGCATTACAGCGACTTCCCTGCAGTTTCAATCGGCTCTCCCTGATCGTGCTCAATCTATCCACAGCCAGTAACGTGTAATGTCTCTTTTTTCCTTCAGGATATACATGGCAATATTCCACTGTGTGCGGTGCACTAAAGTGATTTGTGGTCTCTTTTAGAATGATACTTAGTGCCAATCTGGGCTAGTGTGTAAGCAATACTGTTCATTCATTTCAGAGAATACTCGGTGACACTCTGTCACGACCGACCCTGAGGTCTGCCCTGACAGGATCGGTTAGGTGGGAGTGAAGGAGTGACTGACCTCACACGCTCCGCAAGAGACCACACAATAAGATTACGATACAAACCCCATTTATTCACACCAGCAAAATAAACATTCAACACCGCACATGCACGATATAAAGCACTCCACGCACAACATGCACATCAGATCAAGCACTCCAACGCACACAACATGCACAATCACGATCAAGCACTCCAACGCACACAACATGCACAATCGCAATCAAGCACTCCACACCCACAACATGCACGATTATAAATAAATATTTCACCATACGACGTACACAATCACAATTACAGCATTCCAGCACATATGACATGTACACAATTATAAAGAAATATTTCCAGTATTGACCCTTTCTCACACCACGGAGTGCGTCCACATCCCTGCCCCTGTCAAGTCCGCAGGGAGCACCCTGTCGCACTAGGTGCTCCGAGCCGGGTTGGTTCTCGCAGGGAGTCGCCCAAAGCCGACACCCTCGACTCCCAAGCGGGCAGTGAAGAGCGTGTCCCGGGGGGGGGGGGGGGACGTAGCTGTTACTGGAGGTCCTGGACGGGGGTTCCAGGCCGGCCAGTCGAGACGGCGGGCTCCCCTAGCAGTCACGGTCCCGACCAAGGCGTGGCCTCGACCAGCGCGTGGCACCATCTCGTCCGTGGTCTCAGCCAGAACGTGGCCTCGACCAGCACGTGGCACCATCCAGTTCGGTGCTCCAGGTGAAGCCCCCGGGAGGGGGGAGGACGTAGCTGGGAGGAGAGTCGGAGAGGAGGAAAAGAAGAAGGAAGGAGGAAGGAAGAAGGGTACTGGAACCCTGCCGTCAGTACCGTCTGACCATTGCTGTCAAGTCTTATCAGCCACTCGCATGATGGGCGAGGGGAAGTGTATTAAACGCACACAGTACACCCATTGAATCAAGTCTTCTCACACGATGCAGGTAAAAGACTGCATATAATCAACAGGTTATAAAACAAATATGAATTATCTTCACCCTTCTCTCACTCACGCTTAACGTTTTCCTTCCTTAGGAAATAAATCAACACAGCGACCATCGCTTAATAACTGCCACCACATTTGCAAATAGTAATTCAATGGCATAATTGTCACATTTTATAAACACATTTCAAAATAACACAAATCTCCAACCACGCATCCGAACGACAAATCATGCGTACGCACGCTCGTGAACATAAAACTCGTTCTCCTTGCACACACAAACAGACGGTGGCCGAAGGATAAAAGTCCGGCGAATGTGACAGGGCGGACGAGCGAGACCAAGCAAGTTCCAACCCTGAATCACCAGGTTCTCTCCCTTCCCCACCGACTACCGCATCACCAGATACATAAACAGGAGAAAGAATTTTGGAAATAATTTAGAATGGCCAGGTTAAAGATTGAATTAACCAGAGAAAAGGTCTCACACAATATTCCTCTTACAATTTCGAAAACAAAAGAAAATTGCGCAAAAGTGAAGACTAAGCCGGCTAACAACAACAAATCAAAACAAACAGACCACGAAACTGATGCTTACCAGCTACCCGTGGGTGACCCCGAAGAGGCGGGTCAAAGGACTCTCTCTACCCTCTGTCCAGTCGAGAGGACAGAGGCGAAGATGCGGAAACAGAAGAAATGATGTCCCTCTCCTACAGGCCGACTGCAGGAATTGAAAGTACTGACTGTACTCTCGACGATAAGGTAAAGAACCAGGACTGGAGCAGGCGCCCCCAGAGACATCTTCCGCTCGAGTGAAGAGCTAACCTCCCTCAGCAATGGCGGCCAACATGCCATGCTGCGTCACAGAGTGAGCATACTTCAAACTAAAAGAAACGAAGCACGTGCGACAGGTAAAAAGACAGGCGAGAGGCCGACAGACAGAAAGTTCGAGAGAAAGGTACCGGCCACCCGTGAACTTGCAGGATGAATAGCACGGGCGGTGGAATTAGAGAGAAAGAGAGAGAAAGCAAACGAAGTTGAGCTAAACCCACACCAAGGTGCAACTGCACCACAAGCCACCCTAAGGGACGGATACACGACAACAGCAACGACAATAAACAAATAAGTAATTCCGCCACCCTAGGTGGGTCGAACGTCGTAGGCCTCGTGACAAACTCGTGACAAACCCCCCTTCCAAAAGCATCTTTTTTCTCTGAGATACAGTGCTCCTTTGAACCATGTCGCATGTGCAACTTCACAACAATGGGACCGAACCCAACTCTCTGTGATCGACAGAGTACGATGAATCCAATACAAACATTCCACGATAGAATCCACGGGGAAATACATAATACTACATTTATCAAACAACTAAGCAAACCTTCCAACCATGAAAGTAACAATCCGAACCATTGGTGATTCATCACCGTTAACCTCACTGAAGTGACAACTGTCACTACACCTGATACAGAGACCAAAAAGGGATATAACCCTGGTTGAGGGGGAAGTGTCCCTCTGACTGATTTTCCAATATGCTAACTACGGAGCTCGGCTAAGATAGTCAGCATCCGTATTACAGGAACCCTTGATATGACGGAAAGTGAACGCATGACTCTGCAGCTCCACTGCCCAACCCATGAGTCGACGACTGACTGGCCGGATCCGGTCCAGGTACTGGAGAGGATGATGATCGCTCTCCAGTACAAACTTCCGGCCCGTACTTCTTCTTGGCACGCCAGTGCGCGCCCAAATCTGCCTGAGAGATTCAGCAACAGTAGGGGCATCGATAGTCCTAAGCGGGACAGCCTCTGGGTATCGACTCGCAGATTCTACCACTACCGGAGTGTAGCGGTGACCGCGACCGGATGGAGGATTAATGGGTCTCACCAGGTCGACCCCAACCTTGCTGAATGCCTCCCCAACCCGTGGCACTGACCCTAGGGGAACACGCTTCAAGCGACCCTTAGGCGTTGTCCGTTGGCAGACATTGCAACTGCGGCAGTACTGCCTAACCTGTGAGTTCATCCCTGGCCAAAAGAAGTCTTGTCTTACTCGCTCGAGAGTCCGCTTGGAGCCCATATGACCTGCCATGGGGGAATCGTGGGCCTGCCGGAGAACAGACTCTCTCAAGCTTTGGGGAACAACAAGCTGCTTGGCCACACGATCTGCCTGAATGAAAACCCTAAAGAGGATCCCCTTGTGGAGCTTGAAGCTCACCTTGGCGTGTCGGGCCGACTGAGTGGGACGATCCACAAGTTGTCGTAGGCGTTGGACATCCAAGTCCCGGCCTGAAGACGGATAATGCTAGCAGGATCGGCCCTTGCCAGAACCTCGTCAGAGATCGGCTGAAGAACGGGACGCAATTCCTGTTCCTGCTTCTTAGCTTTGGCGCGTGTGGTAACTCCACACACGCCTGTACGGGGAGATCCGTAGACACGGGCTGACTGCGTCCGTCTGCGAAGGTGATAGTATTCCCTATGATAAGGGAATACAGAGGTCGCTCCACCGCGATGGCCCATACTTCGCCACAGAAGTAGGGGGTGGAGATAGAAACGAGTACTGAAGGACGGGTGGAGGTAAAACCAGCCTCCAACCCGCACACATCATAACTAGCGCCCCGCGGGCCTCAGGGGAAACCAAATTCTTATCCACAAAGATCGTTGATGCTCCCGAATCCCTGATGGTGTCGACCAAGGAGGAACCAACAACAGAGAGAAACACTGGGCACTCTGAATCACCAGAAGCTGGGATGGAACCCACGTTAGCTGAGGCACGAGGACGTTGGAAAGGACCAGCCCCACGACTACCAGCGGCTTTAGGACAATCTTTCCTAATGTGGCCAGGACGACCACAAAGAAAACACAGTCGGGGCGCTGAAATCCCGATGAACTGCCTGCCTTGTTCGCCCCACTAGCAGTCGTCGGCACCTTATTGCTACTAAATCCTGTGGAAGGCTTCCTCTCCGTATCTGGGCGATGCCCATAAGCCCTGCGAGCTTCAGCAAACACCTCAGCTGTGTGAATCGCAGCCGCGAAATCCTGAGGTGCTGTCTCGCCTATCCGGATCCTCAACTCTGGGGACACAGTGTTGGTGAGCTGTTCAATGAGGATCAGATCCTCCAGCTCCAACTTAGCTAACTGACGCCAGTACCCTAGCGTCTTGCGCAGCCTATCACCAAACTGCACAAAGGTCTCATCATTATTCTTCTTCATGGACCTAAACTTCCTCCTGTAGGTCTCTGGGGTAAGGTGGAAACGCTTACGCAGAGCCAACTGCATGTCTGCATAAGACGCACCTTCATTTAGAGTGAGCACACACTCCCTTGCAGCACCAGATAATCCAGAAAAAAGGTGCATAGCCTTTTGCTCCTCAGACAATTGGTATGAACAAGCAACCTTGTCGAAATGCTCTAAGAACATATCAATGTCCTCACTAGGTCTGAACTCTGGAAGCTTTAACTTTGGGCCTCTAACTCTATCACCTGCCTGGTGATTAACCCCTGGTTTACAGAAGCGGGAGGCCGCGAAAGAAGTTGTTCCATCTCCTCCTACGCAGAGCCTCCATCCTGTCTAGTTCTTCCCTACGGAGGGCTTCCTGCCTGTCAGCCTCTTCCCTACGCCGATCCTCCTGTCTGGCAGCCTCCTCTCTACGCTGAGCAGCCTCCTCCCTACGCTGAGCCTCTTGTTAGCAGCCTCCTCCCTACGCTGGAGCCTCCTGTCTAGCAGCCTCCTCCCTACGCAGCATAGCCTCTTCCCTATGCATAATCTCCTGTCTGTCAGTCTCCTCTCTGCGCAGAGCCTCCTGTCTAGCGGCCTCCTCTCTACGCTCTTCCCTACGTTGGGCCTCATCCTCCCGTCGCTGTCGCTCCAGAAACATAAGGACAGAGGTGATATCCTGAGCGGGGTTCACCACTCCCGACACGGGAGGATGATCCGTCTGACCCGTCCCTTGGGTCTCGACTTTCCCATAAGGAAAGTCTTCTGGGGCATGCCCCTTACGAGGGGAAGCCTGGAGAGGAGAAGGTTTCGGTCTCTGCGACTCAACAGAAGCCCACAGTTGCTTCGCTATACTCTGACGCTTCCGAGCGGAGTGCCAGTCGGGGTCTCGACAGGGAGACCCCCCAGCGAAGAGGTAGTAAAAGTACTCACTGGACTACCTGCTACAGCACTGGAATAGGTAGAAGTTACCGTAGTCGAAGTACTGGTACTAATAGTAGGGACTACAGTAACATTTTGAATACCCTTCTTCTTCGACGCACGCGTCGCCACACCACCAGCGCCGGACGTCGCCATGACAACAATATCCTACAGTTTTCCAAATACAGGGGAAAAACAATTCCACTAGAGAAAAAAAAACAAATATTTTAGGGGCATGTGTATATGTGTGTATGTGTGTGTGTGCGTGTGTGCGGACAAGTTCCGGCTGCTCCCACTCTGGCAACACCGCGCTCTACAGCACGAGCAACAGTGCGGTGGGGCTCACCGAAAAAAAAAACGAAACAAAAACTATGTCCGGCTGCCCCCACTCTGGCAACACCGCGCTCTACAGCACGAGCAACAGTGCGGTGGGGCTGGCCGAAAAAAAAAAAAAAAAAAAAAACCTAGCAGACGGGATCCGGAGAGAGGAAAAAAAAAACACTAGCGTCCGATACACCCCCCTGTACTCAACAACCCGGTAGAGAAAAAAAAACAAGAATTGGCTAAATACAAACAGGAATGGAAGACTGAGCGGCAACAGAAGGGCAAGACTTACGGCCGTACCTGCGTGAGGTACCCGGCGGAAGGAGGTCCGGAAGCGGTCGACTCCTCCTGGTCTCACCTCGACCCCCGAGTCACGCCGGATGTTCCCTCAGGCCACCAAAAAGACTCCCTTCACTCTAGAGTCACCCAGCCAACCACCCACGAACAAACACGATGAACTGACTAAACATATAACAAAACAGACAACACTAAACAGGTACTCTGCGAAACGAGAGAGAGACAGCCAGAGCCCTTCACATCCCGGACGAGCCCCCACAATTGTCACGACCGACCCCTGGAGGTCTGCCCTGACAGGATCGGTCTAGGTGGGAGTGAAGGGAGTGACTGACCTCACACGCTCCGCAAGAGACCACACAATAAAGATTACGATACAACACCCCATTTATTCACACCAGCAAAATAAACATTCCAACACACGCACCATGCACGATCACAATAAAGCACTCCAACGCACACAACATGCACAATCACGATCAAGCACTCCAACGCACACAACATGCACAATCACGATCAAGCACTCCAACGCACACAACATGCACAATCGCAATCAAGCACTCCCCCACCCACAACATGCACGATTATAAATAAATATTTCACCATACGACGTACACAATCACAATTACAGCATTCCAGCACATATGACTGTACACATTATAAAGAAATATTTCCAGTATTGACCCTTTCTCACACCACGGAGTGCGTCCACATCCCTGCCCCTGTCAAGTCCGCAGGGAGCACCCTGTCGCACTAGGTGCTCCGAGCCGGGTTGGTTCTCGCAGGGAGTCGCCCAAAGCCGACACCCTCGACTCCCAAGCGGGCAGTGAAGAGCGTGTCCCGGGGGGGGGGGGGGGGGGGACGTAGCTGTTACTGGAGGTCCTGGACGGGGGTCCAGGCCGGCCAGTCGAGACGGCGGGCTCCCCTAGCAGTCCACGGTCCCGACCAAGGCGTGGCCTCGACCAGCGCGTGGCACCATCTCGTCCGTGGTCTCAGCCAGAACGTGGCCTCGACCAGCACGTGGCACCATCCAGTTCGTGCTCCAGGTGAAGCCCCCGGGAGGGGGGAGGACGTAGCTGGGAGGAGAGTCGGAGAGGAGGAAAAGAAAAAAGGAAGGAGGAAGGAAGAAGGGTACTGGAACCCTGCCGTCAGTACCGTCTGACCATTGCTGTCAAGTCTTATCAGCCACTCGCATGATGGGCGAGGGAAGTGTATTAAACGCACACAGTACACCCATTGAATCAAGTCTTCTCACACGAGCAGGTAAAAGACTGCATTTAAATCAACAGGTTATAAAACAAATATGAATTATCTTCACCCTTCTCTCACTCACGCTTAACGTTTTCCTTCCTTAGGAAATAAATCAACACAGCGACCATCGCTTAATAACTGCCACCACATTTGCAAATAGTAATTCAATGGCATAATTGTCACATTTTATAAACACATTTCAAAATAAAAACAAATCTCCAACCACGCATCCGAACGACAAATCATGCGTACGCCGTTCGTGAACATAAAACTCGTTCTCCTTGCACACACAAACAGACGGTGGCCGAAGGATAAAAGTCCGGCGAATGTGACAGGGGCGGACGAGCGAGACCAAGCAAGTTCCAACCCTGAATCACCAGGTTCTCTCCCTTCCCCACGACTACCGCATCACCAGATACATAAACAGGAGAAAGAATTTTGGAAATAATTTAGAATGGCCAGGTTAAAGATTGAATTAACCAGAGAAAAGGTCTCACACAATATTCCTCTTACAATTTCGAAAACAAAAGAAAATTGCGCAAAAGTGAAGACTAAGCCGGCTAACAACAACAAATCAAAACAAACAGACCACGAAACTGATGCTTACCAGCTACCGTGGGTGACCCCGAAGAGGCGGGTCAAAGGACTCTCTCTACCCCCTGTCCAGTCGAGAGGACAGAGGCGAAGATGCGGAAACAGAAGAAATGATGTCCCTCTCCTACAGGCCGACTGCAGGAATTGAAAGTACTGACTGTACTCTCGACGATAAGGTAAAGAACCAGGACTGGAGCAGGCGCCCCCAGAGACATCTTCCGCTCGAGTGAAGAGCTAACCTCCCTCAGCAATGGCGGCCAACATGCCATGCTGCGTCACAGAGTGAGCATACTTCAAACTAAAAGAAACGAAGCACGTGCGACAGGTAAAAAGACAGGCGAGAGGCCGACAGACAGAAAGTTCGAGAGAAAGGTACCGGCCACCCGTGAACTTGCAGGATGAATAGCACGGGCGGTGGAATTAGAGAGAAAGAGAGAGAAAGCAAACCGAAGTTGAGCTGAACCACACCAAGGTGCAACTGCACCACAAGCCACCCTAAGGGACGGATACACGACAACAGCAACGACAATAAACAAATAAGTAATTCCGCCACCCTAGGTGGGTCGAACGTCGTAGGCCTCGTGACAAACTCGTGACACACTCCACTAATACGGATTGTTCATTAGCAATAATGCCTGCTTTTTTTTTCTTTGGATAGTACCAGGTGACAGACTTTAAACTGAGGAGGCCATACTATCCATGATGGGTGATCTGTTTGTAGAGAATACCTGTTGACACGCCATTCACTACGGATGATACACCAGCCGTAATGCACAGATTTATTATTATTTTTCATTTATTTATTTTTTCTTTTTTTTCTTTTTTCTTTTTTTTTTTTTTGCTGTCCCAACCTCTGCGCCACCTCAGAGGCAGTGCACCACGCTGCTCATTCCGACACCCCGTCCACAGCCACAGCCCGGTCGGCCCCGCCGCAGCCCGGCACCGGCAATCCACAGGGAGCAGTTAATGTCAAGTTGTCAAGAGGGAACCCACCGAAGGAGACACCGCACTGCCGCCGAGTCACTTCGGTGGCGTTCAGTGGCGCCTGTTCTGATCTAACATACGCAGGACACCACCTACTAAGCCCCCTACTGACGACAATATTTGCTTAGTCGCGGAGCCGGCGTGAGTGAGCTCTCCCTCCGGAGGGTCGCCACCACGTCCGTCCAACGACAGCCCCCATGGACTTGCCGATACCGGTGACCCCGACGGAACCACACTAAGACCACAGACGTGGAGAGGACATCGAAATTGAGGTCACCATGAGAGCAAGGCATGAAGGGCCACAGAATTTGAGACATTTTTTTAATGCTGATCGATGAGAACGAGGATGATTAAGATGATGCTACGGATTTCCATTTCGGTCTGAGACTACATGACAGGGCTGTACTCTACGCTTCCTTTCATAATATATCCCGGCGTCAACCAGGCCCGAGAGATACAGGCACCTGCAGTGTTGGTCAGGAAATTTGAGCAACACTCTCAGAAACGCATCCATTAAGTGGGTGAAACTCGACTGTGTGGTCCCAGTCTTCCCAACTGAGTCCGCAGCAAACTCAACTCGGTAGGAGCTGGTCGGGGCAGAAAAACACACATGACTCTGATGGGATTCGAACCCACGACCTCCCAGCCGGGAGTCCGCGACGCTAACCACTTCGCCACGGCGGCTGGTTGCACAGATTTATTTTTTTATAATACCCCAGTGGTGGGCTTCAAAATGTGAAGTTTACACTACCAGCAATGCATGATCTGTTTTCCAGTTAAACCTGGTGACACGTCTGTAATTATTACGTGATCTTTCCAAAATGACAGCCCTGTAATTATGAATAATACAGTACTGTGTGACGTATTTTAGGATAAAATCTTGATGACACTTGATTCACTATGCATTGTGCACTAACAGTTGTGCGTGGTCTATTTCAGAATAATACCTGGTGACCTGCGTTTAACCAGGGATGGTATTCTAACAGTAATGTGTGCTTTGCTTCAGAAAAAAATACCTGGAAATATGCTGCTGGCTAGAGATTGTGTACCAGCAGTGGCGTGTGATCTATTTTAGGATGAGACGCGATGACACACCACTCGCTACGGAATATATACCGATGGTGATGTATAGTCTATTCTAGGATAATACAATAATGTAATTACCTTGAATTTAAGGCAGCTTATTCGCACTGAAGTGCTTCCAGGCAGATATTGATGGAAAACGTGTGCGCTGCTGATTGATAATTCCACGCATAGCCTGTATTAACAACATGAGCACAAGCCACTTGACAGCTGTAACGAGATGACAGCCACTATCTGGAGTGGGTGACGAAAGGTGCTGAGTGCATCACATCCAGGAAGAAATACAGCTGCTGATGATATTATTCCACTGCAGTAGTCCAGTGAGAAATT
>JAFLJL010006081.1:0-12277 GCA_018398815.1 Conus ventricosus | reverse complement strand
TCAAGAGTATCAGTTGCTATATTTTAAGATTGTAGTGCGGCCCAACAGAATATTTTGCATCTTTAGTATATTAAACGCACTCATTTTTATTTGTTTAAAAAATGTTTGTAACAATAACAACTCAAGACAGTCCTCCGGCTTTAGAACATGCTATTGATAACGATTGCGGAACCAAAATGGTAGCACTCCATGAAATTTTTTACAAAGTCAAATGGTTTAATATAACTGAATCGAAGAATAATAATTCGATTCTAAAAGTTGACAAATCAGGGTCCAAAGTTGACCAGGTAATCATACCTGATGGTTATTACGGGTTTTGCTCACTAAAAGAAGCAATGAGTAACTTTGACATTACTCTCAAACTTAACAATGCAAATCTAAAAACAATGTTATCATTCAAACCTGAAGAAGAAGTAGTACATTACCTTTTTGATGTAGAGCTAGCTAAAATGTTAGGCTTTACAACTGCTAATCAGCCTGTTCATAGTTTTAGAGTTACATCAAACAAAACTACTTATGAGGGAGAAAATCCGCTCGATCTTACAGTACATTCATTACTCTATGTCCATTTAGATGAGCTAAGCACTGATGAAAACTTATATGATGGAAGGCCCTCAACTGTTTTAAAAGCTCTTCCGTCGGGGAAAGCTGCATATTGCGATTATGAAATTATACAATTCCCTAATTTACAGTTTAAAAGATTAGTTTGTGGAAGGGTCGGATCATTTAATATAAAGATCAAAGACAAAACAGGGGAAGTCGTAAAATGTGATAACCTGCACATTGTTTTGGAAATAAAATAATAAACTGTACTAAAAATGTCGCGTGGACCAGAAGAATCCGGAGTTACATTAGCGCCTGTGAGGTGTATAACTTTAGAATTAAAAGACCTTGCAGACGTTGCGGACTTTGAACAGAATGGTGAGATAGGCACTTTGTATGGTTTTGAGTACACTAAAGATGGTGATTATAAACGCAAAGAGGTTGGCGACAACAAAAAGTTTCCTAAACTAGAACAGCTGCGCAATGTAGAAGCAAATAATGCTGGCCAGTATGAATATAAAATAGTTCGAAAACCTGACAGCAAATGGCACTTAGAACCATAATTTAGAATGGGACATAAAATTTGAATTCATAAGCCCATTTACATTTTTTGGCCGTCAAAAAAGTTTCAGAAAAGCATTCAACTCAGGCCCTTTACATGTAAGTCTTATGCCAGATGACAATAGTCGGAAAGAGATTGAAATAAAGCCGTATGGGAATAAACAGTACATCCTCCACAGAAGAGAAACGGTTTTAAAAGGATGCTTCTACAAAATTACAGTTCATTCCAAAAATGAAATTAGGAGATGCGTTCACAATGATATTTGAAATTTCTGTCTTAAAAGATAAGGGAGGGATGGGGTTGTGGGCGTTAGTGACGTCCTTCTAAAAGGAATTCTAATTAGCTGGCAAAACTTAGACGTTGAAAAACTTAAAGTTACCGTCGTCATTCTTCACAGTGGTGAGGATATTAAGGTCATAACAACAAGCAACAAAATCAATATTAGTCTAAATAGAAACAATCTTACAGAACTGAATTGGATTAATCTTACACATTTAGACCTTATAGGATTTTATTATACTGAACAAGTTTTGACAGAGAGCATGATAAAAACAATAACTGGATTAGATTAAGTTCTGTTATAAAACTATGGAGCAGTTAAACTTTATGGCAAAAACCCCTCATTGTTCATTAATTTGTGGACAAACTGGTTGTGGAAAAACAATATTTATCCTCGACCTGTTACAAACAGTTTATCGTTATAATTTTGATCATATTGTGATTTTCTGCCCCACACTTAAATGGAACAAAGCATATCACGATAGAAGGTTTATATGGACAGATGATAACATATTTTTAGTTAATCCCAGCAATAAACTAAGTGAATGTTTAGAACGATTTTTTATATTGTTTGAGGGAACGCAGACGCTATTTATTATAGATGACTGTTCAGCAGAAAGAGACATAGTTAAAAAGAGAAACACTTTGTCGAAACTAGCTTTCAGTGGAAGGCATGCTGGGATAAGTGTGTGGATTTTATGCCAAAAATATAACTCAGTTTTAAAAGACTTTAGAGAACAGTTAAAGACTGTAGTTTTATTTCACATGAAAGACAGAGATGCATTTGATGAATGTTTGCGTGAAAATGATGTTATTGAAAATGATCAGGAAAAACACAGGATTAAGCAAAAACTGAAATCTGAAAAGTTTAGTAAATTAGTATTGAAAACGGATAATCCTACGCAGTATGTTTGTTTGTAGATAATCGTTATTTTTTGGTTATTGAAGTCTTACTTGTCAGAGAACAGGAAAATGCAGCTTCTAGGTCACTTTCGCCCGAAAACTGGTTGAGGGCGAAAGTGAGTTAGAAGCTGCATTTTCCTGTTCTCTACTGCACACAGTTGCAGGCCGGTTTAGCAACCGACCGCGGGCAAACAGAACTGCCAAACCATATAAGCGTTAGTTCATTTTATGTTCTCGGAGAGAAGGTAAATATCTATGTTCACGATCACCAAATCTTATCTAGCACGTAAGCCCCCGTTTTAAAGTGTCGATTACGTCAATATTTAGAGGTTTTGAGGCGTTAATTTTGTTTAAAAACAGGTGTTAAAATTGGTCAAAACTGATATGTGATGGACGTGATTTAGATGTGAAAAGGGGGTTTTCGTGCAAAATAACATGGGTGGTCTTGAACATAGATATTTACATTCTCTCAGGAAGAATACTGATCACTGATCACAAAAGAGAGAGGGAGTGTGTGTGCGAGTGAGAGAGAGAGTTTGAGAGAATTATTTGAGCATCCGAGGCTCAAATTACTCTCTGCTTGTTTCATGAAACGCGCAATCAAAATTTGCTGTTTCATGAAACAGGCAAGGCATTTGCTTGTTTCATGAAATACGCAATTTCACTGCCCGATTCATGAAACAGGCAAAATCTTGCTCGTTTCATGAAACAGGCAATTTCACAAATTTAGCGTAACATATATATATATATAGATCAGTATATTTAAAATGCCTAAAACAATATATATAATATATATATATATATATATATATATATATATATATATATATATATATATATATATATATATATATATATGTATATATATATATATACAATAAACTAATAAATTCCAAGGATATGTAACCGAGCACCATTCCAGCAACTTACAGGGCAGCTTGTATTGCAATGACTGCAAGAAATATAGAATTATAAACAAGGCTTGCTCTTATTATTAGTTTATTGTATATATATATACATATATATATATGTAAGTTGCTGGAATGGTGCTCGGTTACATATCCTTGGAATTTATTAGTTTATTGTATATATATATATATACATATATATATATATAAAAATATATAATATATATATATATATAATAAATATATATATATATATATATATATATATATATATATATATATGTATATATATATATACAATAAACTAATAAATTCCAAGGATATGTAACCGAGCACCATTCCAGCAACTTACAGGGCAGCTTGGTATTGCAATGACTGCAAGAAATATAGAATTATAAACAAAGCTTGCTCTTATGTCTTAGATTGAAGAAATAGGAGGAAATAAGCATTCATATCTGCAGTGGCAGATAAGTCTGCCTAACTAACAGTATGTGCTTGAATGGGTGAATGGGGAATAATAAATGCTTCTCAAAATGAGCCTTCAGCAAGCTTATAGTCTCCAAGGGGAGACAATCTCCAATGGGGAGAAAACTTACTAACATATAACTCCTGGTCAGATACCGGTATTTCGAAACCTGATTGTTTCTCCTCAGTGACCGCGGAAATTGGTAACTTGACTCCTCTGCCTTTTCGGTTTTAAGAAGAATGCTATCCCAGAAAAAGGCTGGTGTGCAATACCGTAGTATGTTTGTTGAGTGTTCAAAAAACCAACCAAAGGTGCCACCTAAGAAGCAAAAGAAAATCATGAAAGAGCAAAACAAGCTACTTAGGTGGCACCTTTGGTTGGTTTTTTGAAAACTCAACAAACATACTACGGTATTGCACACCAGGAGAAACAATCAGGTTTCGAAATACCGGTATCTGACCAGGAGTTATATGTTAGTAAGTTTTCTGAAAGAGCATTCTGTTGTGATAGTTTGTTTGCCACCATGTGGTTAAAGCTATCACCATGTGGTTATGATTGTTTGTTAACAATCTGACCACCACTCTTTGAGTACAATCTAACTTTTGAACGTATGCGATTCTATCTGTTACAAGGTGAAAACAGTTTTAGTTGATTTATGAATACTGGTGATTGTTGGAATGCTTTGAAGTGTGTGAAGTCCCGTGTACTTGGGCTAAGTGTATCCCAAGTCATTGTAATTTAATTCATAGGAAAAACTGAAGTTATTTCACTGAAATTGGTTAGCATTGTATCACTGTCTCATACCCTTTTGTAAACTCCACTCAACATCTAAACAACAGCAGAGATTGATGATTATGGCATATATATTTATGCTAGTCTAATCTTTTGTTGGCTGAGATCTCACACATCCTCTGAAAGATAGAGGGCAAGTGTGTGAACTCGACAAGCCAGACTCTCAGCTTCTTAACTACAGACCAGGTTCTCTTTGCTGTAGACCTGGGATCCTGCCTACCCTGGCAAGACAGGTTGTGAAGACACAGCACAGCCCAGTAATGGACCCTACCTACCCTGGGGCAAGACAGGTTGTGAAGACACAGCCCAGCCCAGCAATGGACCCTACCTACCCTGGGGCAAGACAGGTTGTGAAGACACAGCCCAGCCCAGCAATGGACCCTACCTACCCTGGGGCAAGACAGGTTGTGAAGACACAGCCCAGCCCAGCAATGGACCCTACCTACCATGGGGCAAGACAGGTTGTGAAGACACAGCCCAGCCCAGCAATGGACCCTACCTACCCTGGGCAAGACAGGTTGTGAAGACACAGCACAGCCCAGGACTTTAGCCGCCAGTCTACACAAGCAGATCAGTCACCAGCAACAAGAAGAGAGAGAGAGAGAAGAGAGAGAGAGAGAGAGAGAGAGAGAGAGAGAGAGAGAGAGAGAGAGAGAGAGAGAGAGAGATCAACTATCCTCTCCGAAATCAGATAAGTTCTGATATTCTATGTGGTCTTCAACTCAACTCATCCAGCATAGGTACCGCCCAGTGACTGGATGGAAGTCAGCAATGAGGAGTTGTGATGAAGGGCAGAGCAGGGGCCAGTAATCACCACAGGGCTCCTGAGGAAGGCGTGAGGCTGGAGTGATAGGTCCCACCTTGAGGAGGCCAGCATCCCTCCAGCCCACAACCCCTGGAAGAGCGAGGTGGGAAACCAGGGACGGAGGCATGAGGGACCCTTGGAGGGCTGTCGAATATGTAACTCGCTCCCATGGAGGGGAAGGGCTTATGCAAGCGAATTGAAAGTTTGTGTTGGGGTCTTGTTCACACACTGGATTCTGAATGGGAGTCTCAGCAGCTTAAGTGACTTGTAATGCGTTTCATCATCATCATCATCATCATCATCATCATCATCATCGTCATCATCATCATCATCATCGTCATCGTCATCATCATCATCATCATCATCATCATCATCATCATCATTGTCGTCATCGTTGTTATCATGATCACTATCATCATTACCGTTGTCATTGTCATCATCATCATCATCATCTTCATTATCATCACCATCATCACGACCATTGTCATTGCCATTATCATTATTGTAATCATCATCATCCCCATCACCACTATTATCATTGTCATTGCTATCATCATTAGCATCATCATTGTCATTAACATCATCGTCATCTATGTCATCATGCTCACTTTTTTGTGATCGTCGCTCTCAAAATAGGCCTTGCCCAGGTGTCCCAGGAGAGTGCTGGTGAGGCAGTATACCTCATCCACCCTCAGTGCGTCCTCTGATGTCTTGCCGGCCATGTCTGGTGAGGTAGCGTCACACACACACACACACACACACACACACACACACACACACACACACACACACACACACACACGCACGCACGCACGCACGCACGCACGCACCCCCCCACACACAGACACATACACACACACACACACGCCCGCGCACGCACACACACACACACACACACACACACACGCACGCACGCACGCACGCACGCACGCACGCACGCACGCACGCACTCACACGCACGCACGCACGCACGCACGCACGCACACACACACACACACACACACACACACACACACACACACACACACATGCGAGATGAGCACACTCCATGGAAAAAGAAAGGCAGACGAGAAAATTTTAAAAAGCACTCCCATGCACATAAATCTACCACATACATGCATTAAAAAAAAAAACGCACAACGCACCATTCATACAAACATATCCATCCCTCCACCTGATTAAGAGATGAAAAAAAAAAACAAATTTTCTTTTTCAATGCAAGAAAAACTTGACTTTGGTGTTAACATGGGAGTTGGTGGTTCAGTTCCATGGCCACGTGCCGCACCCGTTCTAAAGAGGCCTACATGATTTAGAGCAATGAGTGTATTTCTAAAAAGGTATAGGGGACAAGAACACTACCTTCGTCTCGTCACCATACATGACAGAGGACAGTGTTGAATTTATCCACTTTGAAGCACACGAATGGTGGTTTACTTGCGGGGGGGGGGGGGGGGGGGGAGCCTACGTGCAGGCAGTGGCCCAAACTTGCTGTACAGCGAGCGCAAGCAGCAGCTAGCGTGTATGCTTACCTAAGAGGGCGGCCCATTCAACTGAACCATTCTCTCACCCGCAAGCGGGCGAGATCAGACCCTTTGGGTGTTTGGACTTCAATTGGAGATCAGGAATTCAAATCATACAGACGCCTAGCATACATGTGTTATTTTTACTGCCTTCCTTTCTGATGACGTCAGTGCAGTGATTGATAGGTTCCCTTCCACCCCGTTGTTTAATTAACATGATTATTCCTGTCTGCGATAGTACCACATGTGGACTTGTGAAAAATGAACATCATCATGACAACAGAAAATGACATACCGCATAACCTGGCCACAGCATCATCATGACAACAGAAAATGACATACCGCATAGCCTGGCCACAAAGCTGGCGATAGCTTTGCTCTCTCCATATCTCTTCCCGTTGTAGACTAAGACGGGTAAATATCCATACGGGCTCTCTGTTCAGATGGACAAAAAGTAATACGAAATTATTGTGATGAACAAATCCATAGATATATTGTCAACAACGACATGAAAGCAGCACTCTCTGCTAAAAAAAAAACAAACAAACCCAGAGACATCAGGTGACAGAAGAAAATTTAAAAAAATGAACGAATCCATGATAGCAAACGTATGTGCTAGGTGAAAGGTACTTCAAGCTGCGTTAGCTTGAATTATGGGGATGTAACTGTTGAATAAAAGGAACAAGAAGTTGTCTTTCTTATGCATTTTTCAATAATTTCTGTAAGCAAACCAACTATGATTTTTGTGTGTGTTGAATCTCTTGATTGGAAGACAGGAACGAAACGAAATCTTTCCTCAGAACAAATTGTCTACTAAAAACCAGACTCCTTTGAAATTCCAGTCGATCAACAGACATCTACTACTGATGAAAAGTCAAAGGGCACAGAACAGTTGTCTGCTCGGCTGCATGCATGATTCAGCCCTGATTACTGGCTGTTTTTGTGCATGTATCACGCCTCACAGAGAACAGTAAGACTGGACTACCCGTTGCACGTACATCCAGGTGGTGCTGCTGCTGTCGCTATTACATGGCTTGCTAGCTATGGTGGTTTGGACACAGGTACAAATTCTGTGGTTTTTCTGGATTCTGTGCCCAACCGTGCGTAGTGAAGTGTCCCGAAATTAACTCTCTCTCTCTCTCTCTCTCTCTCTCTCTCTCTCTCTCTCTCTCTCTCTCTCTCTCTCTCTCTCCCTCCCTCTCTCTCTCTCTCCTCTCTCTCTCTCTCTCTCTCTCTCTCTCTCTCTCTCTCCTGTGTCTTCAAACCTTACGTCTTTATCAGTTTGAATACTCAAGTAATAAGCTGAGAGAAACGAACCCGATTCTCTCTGAAACATGTGTGAAAAGGCGGAAATCTACCCAAAGTTAGCCTCAGTGTTTTCTTTGATCTGACTTGCACCAGCTGTGAACTTCGTGAAATCAGCTCCAGATGATTCATGAGTTAGATCAGCCCACTCTCACACCTAGGCTCACTGGTCTTCTGTTCCAAGCTGTGGGAGTCGCCCCCCCACCCTTTCCACCCCCCTCCACCCCCCAACCCCCAAGGCGACTCTGCACCAAAGTCATTGGTTTGTCTCTGTCTTGTTGACAAGCTGTCACCAGCATGGTGACACAGGTCCTGTGCTTATGAATCACTTACATGAATTGAAAACACTCACTCACATATTGGCCTCAGATTGGAAACACACCAGTAGGTCTACTTAGTGACAAAAACAGACAAGGTGGTTGTTGTGTGTTTGCTCGCGCATGCACACACACACACACACACACACACACACACACACACACACAAACACACACACACACGGGGAGGGGAAAGAGAGGAGTTATACCTCTAGATGATTATCGCAGGCTAGCTTCTGCTAAATATGTTCTAAGAAGTAGCTCTGTTGATCATTTTAATGAAGTAGAAAGAACATTAAGATCCGATATTCACTTTCCGAAAAGGGCAAGAGAAATAAAATCACTGACAACAATTGCCACTTATACTTCAGACATTCAAAGCAAATCAGGATTAAACGATAATGATATATGTAGGTGCCCGCCATTCTCTCCCATTCCTTCATGGGAATTAATGAAAGCAAATTTTGATGTTGACTATAGTATTTTGAAAAAAGAAAATAGCCCTCACTATGCAGCATTTTCTTTTCGATCGCATGTTGAAGCTCTATATCGGAACCATTTGGAGGTACATACAGACGGTTCAGTGATAAATGATAGAAATGCTGGTGCTGGATTTGTTATTCCTGGCTTAAAGAAAGAACAAGCTTATCATGTTGGAAAAGGCCATTCCATTTTCTCTGCAGAGCTGGTAGCTATTCTCATGGCCTTAAGGTATATTGCAAACCTTCCCATGATTATTTTACGAATTCTTTTGTGTGTTGATTCAAGATCTGTTTTACTGTCGCTAACTTCAACTAAGCTAAAGGAAAGAGCTGACATTATAATGGAAATAAGGCATCTTGTTAATTTTCTAATGCAAAAAGTTTCTGATGTAACTTTTTGTTGGGTCCCTTCTCATTGTGGTGTCCAGGCAAATGATTGGGCAGATAGAATGGCAAGGAAAGGTGCAAGGAATGCAAATAGCTGCACAACTGTAAAGATTCCATTATCTGTAAAAGAGGGATATCATCTTCTGGAGGCAGTCTATAAAAAAAAGTCAGCCACAATGTCACAACTTTTGACAGTAAAGACTCCTTATTGCAAAAAGGTGTTAATAATGAGTCACGAGAATTTAGCTCTTTATGTTACAGACTAAAACTCAATGCGTTAAAATGCAAACATATAAACGACATTAGGTGTCCCTGTGGAGAGAGAATGTTAACGTTCCATATTTTATTCTATTGCCGGTTCACAAAGCAATATTTGCCTGATTATCTGGCAGTCAAAAACAATACTAAAGATGACGATCTCAAAGCCATTATTGATGATCAATCACTTCTTGTCACTGCAGCTAAATCTCTTCTTCGGAGTCCTATAGGGACAGCTCTGTAGTTTGCTCGTTTTGAACATTTTAAAAATTTAAATTATAGGTATTGTTTATTGATGTTTATTTCTGTCAAACAGGGTATTACGTTGATGGGGATATGAAATGACAGGGTATTCCTATTTGTGATAAAATACTAATGTCATTCAGGATGATTTCAAGGTCCGTCTAAAAACGCTATTTTGTGAAAAGACGCTAAATCAAACAAAACAAAACAAAACAAAGGGGAAAGAGACAGAGGGCATGTTTGTTTGGCAGCACATGAGAAAGAGAAGTCTGGAGAAAAGAGATCTCCTATTCCCTGCCCGCCTGTTCCCAGGAAAATGCCTCGGCATTTCAGAACAAAGTCATCACCCGTTTACAAAATAAGAAAAAAAGATGGACACACACACACACACTTACACACACACACACACACACACACACACACACACACACACACACACACACACACACACGCACACACAGATGAGAAGACTCACTCAATTTCAGTTCGTCCGCTTCAGCTGTTATGTTCTTGAAAGGAATGCCTGCAATGGTCATGGCCATCCGAATGGGCTCCGCACGTACACGGAGAGGGAAATACTGCAGCTCAATCTCAGGTGAGCACGTCTTGGACGTTTTGGACATCTTTATATATATAATAGAGAAAAAAAAATCAACAAAGAACGAAACACAAGCAAGTTTTCAGCTAGCTAGTTGCCATTCGCTGCACTAACTAAAGCGTTTGTCGGGGCGACAACACACTCAACTTCTCGTTTGTCGGGGCGACAATACACTCAACTTCTCGCTTTGTGCGCGTCAAGTGGGTGCAAACAAAGTGGTTTTCAGGTTAGAAAAACTACGAGGCAGCGCGCTCGCTTGCTTACATTTTATTCATTTATTTATTTGTTTCTTTATTAGATACATGAACTGTGACGGTTGGGTGCGCGCTTTCACTCGTGAGACTCACCATCGACCGAAGAAAGAGAGTGTGGGAATGGAGGTGAATCTCTCCACCAAATGAGGGCGTTATTTGCAAAGGGTGTGTAAGGGAGGTTGTGTGTGTGTGTGTGTGTGCGCGCGCGCGCGCGCGCGCGCGTGTGTGTGTGTGTGTGTGTGTGGTGTGTGTGGTGTGTGTGTGTGTGTGTGTGTGTGTGTGCGCGCGCGCGCGCGCGTGTTACTCTGTGTGTGTGTGGGGGGTAGGGCGGGGGAGGAGGTCGGTGTATGTGGTGTGTGTGTGTGTGTGTGTGTGTGTGTGTGTGTGTGTGTGTGTGTGTGTGTGTGTGTGTGTGTGTGTGTGTGTGTGTGTGTTTGCGTTCGTTTGTGCATGTGCGTGCACATGCGCGTGCGTGCGTGCGTGCATGTGTGTGTGTGTGTGTGTGTGTGTGTGTGTGTGTGTGTGTGTGTGTGTGTGTGTGTGTGTGTGGAGGTGAAGGGGGAGAGGGAAAGTGGAGGAAAGATCAGCACACGATTAGAAAAGATGTTCTCTTTGACCGCGAAGTCCTTCAAAGCAGCCCTTCACCCTTCTTGTATTCGAGACTAAACGGATTTGAAACGAAAACCCTGAATGAGAACGTAGCCTACGTTTCTCAAACTTCTTAATGCTGTTATCTCTGTCTCTGTATATCTATATCACATTCATTCGAGCACCTTGAGCTATTCATAAAAGTTTGTGAAATGTCTGGCGATTGACCTTGATTCATCAGTTGGAAGACGCCGTTCTCAACAACAGGTTGCCGAACCATTGACCTTGATTCATCAGTTGAAAGACGCCGTTCTCAACAACAGGTTGCCGAACCATTGACCTTGATTCATCAGTTGGAAGACGCCGTTCTCAACAACAGGTTGCCGAACCATTGACCTTGATTCATCAGTTGGAAGACGCCGTTCTCAACAACAGGTTGCCGAACCATTGACCTTGATTCATCAGTTGGAAGACGCCGTTCTCAACAACAGGTTGCAGAATGTTCACCGTCATTACACCTTTAGGAAAGCCGGTGATGGGTGAAATCTCACCCATCCGAATTTAGGTACACGTGGTTTTTAAGTTGTTCAATGATGTTAAGCTTAGCGTTGTGATGTTGAAGTTAGGTACACGTGGTTTAAGTTGTTCAATGATGTTAAGCGTTGTGATGTTGAATTTAGGTACACGTGGTTTAAGTTGTTCAATGATGTTAAGCGTAGTGATGTTGAATTTAGGTACACGTGGTTTAAGTTGTTCAATGATGTTAAGCGTTGTGATGTTGAATTTAGGTACACGTGGTTTAAGTGTTCAATGATGTTAAGCGTTGTGATGTTGAATTTAGGTACACGTGGTTTAAGTTGTTCAATGATGTTAAGCGTTGTGATGTTGAATTTAGGTACACGTGGTTTAAGTTGTTCAATGATGTTAAGCGTTGTGATGTGCTAACCTGTCCAAAATTTGGGGGTCATTTAAAAGGAAAACGGGGGTGTGTTAAGTTTTGTTCATTATTTATCTATTCATTTTTATTCATCACGTGTATCATGATGTTAAGCTATGTGATGATAGTA
>JAFLJL010006080.1:0-12033 GCA_018398815.1 Conus ventricosus | reverse complement strand
CCCCCTTTGGAAAATATTCAGACTGGGACAAAACCCCCTCTCCGCCCAAACTGGACTGTAATGCACATACAGAACTTGCAAAGAAAGCGCAAAGTTGTGCCAGTCCAGTTCTCATACGAGTTGCATGAAAACAAACAGGAACATTTTCTTAGGACACACAGGTCTCATGAGTGTCGGGCACATAGCACCACTTTTGGCAAGATGAATAGACACATGAGGCTGTAACAGTAGCAGATAGCAGGAGGGTGACACCATGGTGTACAATGGTCGAGTCATCCATTAAAGAGAGGCAGCGATAGTACATAATTTGCAAGGATTATCAACCAGAATTCCCCTCGAGATGCAACAGAGAAAGCATTTTCCCTGTCCTAACCAAAACAAGCACGAGTGGGACTCTTGTGAAACCCATGAGAGCACACACACAACAAAAAAAGAAATGAAGTCCACACTCAGAGCACAGAGGGGATGATGTTCTCTCGCTAAGGAAAAGGAGAAAACTGAGTGAGCTTGAACATGGCACAATGAAATGAACTCACCAAGGCAATTACTCTTTGGCCTACTACGGAGGCATGATTCGTTCCCTGCTCTCCAGATTTCTTTTTTTTTTTTAGGGATCCTGACAATGCTCCATGCCAAATAGGAATAGGGATAACGTGTCTGTCTGGACAAGTAAGTACCAGAAAAACTCATTTACTTTTCTAGTTACCACTCAACCCCTACCCCCAACTTCTCTTTAAAATAAAAAATTTTGCCCAGCGCATGGAAGAGAAAACATGTAGTGTCCTTAGCACCAATGACCACATCCATCTCAGAAGACCCCAAACTGCCACTGTCCTGCTTAGCCAGGCCGCCATACTTCAGGCGACGTCCGACCCCGAGCTCTCCTTCTTCAGGCTCTTCTGTACAGTCTTCAGCTTGCTCAGATCAAAGGTGTCTGAAACATGGACGCAGGTAAATTCATATACATGCATGACATTTTGCAACTTTTCTCTTTTCCTCTTAAAAATATTTAAAATGCTAGTCCACACATCAGGCCCACCGAGTAACTTTTTTTCCATGGCCTTTCAGAAAAATCCATTTTCAACTCAAATTTACTTTTCATGGAAACTCATGACTAAGCTATACATGCACAACATTAATTAAAACCCATCTTTCCTTCTTCACACAATGCGATGATTTTGGACTAAGCATTGCCAACTTTTTTGCTGAAAAGAAATTGCCCACAACTATTTATTCTCAGTTCAAGCTGCATACACTACAGCATTCAGCTACTTTAAGTAGACATACAAATTTGGCATTGCTATGATTGGTTTGGGAATCAAGAAAAAAATTTCTAAATAATGCATGTTCCCTCATCCATTCATCTTGATAAATATACATTTATAGACAGCAGAAAAAAAAATGAATGACAGAAATGAAAAAAATGATTTCTGTCAAACAACTCACCAAGCCCTTAAAGTACCCACCCATCCCTTCCCTCCTCGACCACACATTATCCCCCTTAACATGTAGTAGCTTAATTTTTTTTCAATGCCAATACAGGACCATTTAAAAAATCTTTAGATATACAAACTCATGCACGTGCGCACGCGCGCGTGCATGCGTGCATATGTGCATGCGTGTGTGTGTGAGAGAGAGAGACAATTCATCACTGTATGCGTACACGTGTCAGTAATAAATGTGAGCGAGAGCGACAATCGACAGAAAGACACAAACAGGAAGGGAAATGGACGTGTTAACATCGTTTACAACTTACTGATTTATCAACACAATGTTTGGGAAAAACTGATTTGCTTGAAATTTAAAAAAAAAATCATGTTAAAACTTTTTTGACTGGTTTGTGATTTTGCCAGTTCTGCTTTGCCTGAAACAGCCTTTTCCTTACTGCTGACTGCATGGTGTAGGGAGCCGACATTTGTAGTAAAGCAAAGAAGCACTACTTATTCTCTCGCAGGTCCTGGCAACAAGTCTTGTTACTTGTTTTGATTTTAAACTGCTCGAAAGCTTATCATTCATGTCTCAGAATGAACTATGGTGGCATAGACAGACACATTTTCTCAATTTTTGATGTTTGATGACAGAAGGACCGATTCCCACGTTGGCATTGCTGCAACAGGTACGCAACAGCCTGGTGCACAAGTACAACACTTGAAGCACCATTTCAAAATTTCATCCGAAAATATTCCAGGCGAGCAGACAATCTGAACGCTGAAATCATCCCGAAATGATCTAAATCCATTTATTTGTATATTGCTTTAAACTGTATTAACACACACACGGGAAAAAAAGGCATTTAAATCTCAAGTTGTGGTACCAATGACAATGACAACCACTGACCCTGACGACAGGCAAACTGCAAGGCATTGATGGCGGAGCGGATGTCCCCTGCATTGACATGGCAATGGACTCCACCACACGGGCAGACGGCACAGCAAAGTGGCCCTGGCAAGTGAACAACTACTTAATGAAATGGTAACAAAACTGACTGAGGACATGCACTGAAATCACAGCATGACCGTCTAAAGGTCAGTCAGGCTAATCATAATAATCTCTAAAGGTCTAAGGTCAAGCAGGCTAATACTAATAATTGTTATTGAGAAAATGTTCCTGCTCAACTTACTTATGTGAAACTGCAAGATAATGACTTTGTTATTTTGTTTCAGCACTTCTGCCATTACCAATGGTTTTAAAACTTCTAAAACTCTTCTTTTTGGCGTCATATACTGTACCATGTCAGACAATAGCATTCACGGCAGTTAGTCTGCTCTGCCAGGCCGAAGTTTTATGTGTGGCTAATGCAGTGATAAGACAGTCACGTGGTGCCCAACCCACTTCCGCCGTCGAAGAAGCCAGTGTCAGTCTCCCATACCTCATTCTCTCTCGGCCTGCCGTCCAAGCAAGATAAGTCTTGTGGCTCTGTCTCGCCTTCTCTTTGCCGTTGTGTTAAGATAGCTTTGTGTTTGCTTCTTTGCTTATTTGTTGTGGCTTGCGCGCTTCACCCTTTCATTCTTGAACCGGTGGGGCTTTTGGTTTGGTGTGCTTTATATCATTTGTTTAACCACGCCTCCTCGCCTTTGTGCCTTTGTCTCGGCACTCGCGACCTCGCCTTCCGCTCTTTTCGATCTTCGAAAGTCAGAACTCCATCGCCGGTTTCACCCTTTCTCCCCAGTTTTGGCTTTACGGCCCCTTGTTCAACGAACTCAGTCCCTTCTCCTTCCATTTGGACTCCCGATTCGCCTAACTTGCACGTCGTCCACTCGGCTTTCCATTTCTTCGCGATCGTTCCGCCATTTTGTTTCGACCGGCCAAAACCGCGTCACTTACGATCGACCTGCCTCGATCTAACACTGAGATCTCGTTACATTTACTACACTTTCAGTGTCTCTCCCGAGGTTGGTTGAGCTCTTTATATCCCTCGATCCACCTCTTTGTCTCCCCTTTGCGATCGTGCATTCCGTGTTTGTTCCCCACCACAGTGCCCAACATGGTGAAGGACACTAACGGCTCGAGGCGCTCCACTCTTCGGCAGTCGCTCTCTACCCCAGAGGGGCCGCTGTCGATTCCACGGGACAAACCGCTCACGCACACGATGAGCGATACGGTCGGTGTAGAGGAGGGTTCTGCGCAGGGGACGCGCGACCATCATTCCGATTCCCCCTCTACCCGACCGGCGGATACACGATCGTCGCGATCGAAGTCCAACAGTCAGTCCCAGTCGGATGGACAATCGGCAGTCATTGCCGACTGTTTTCATTTGCTTCTTTCCTAAGCCCAAATCCAAGGGCAAGGCTCCCATGAAAGGACCTGCCCGTTCTAAATCTTCCCGTTCCCGACTGGTTCGCCTGTTCGACTTCGACCGCGTAAGGAGACCCTATCCTATCATGCCGCGTCCGGCGATCATCGGCCCCAGGGGACCCTTGCCGAGACCCGGACCGGCACGGGTGGCGACTCGCGGACGGAATCACCGCACGTCACCCGATCTATTGAGACTCGTGACGCTAGCACCTCCCCCACTAACGTCACCCAGTCTCATCACGCTCTCCCCAACCGTGTCCGGGTTCAGCCACGACCGGACACGAGGAGCGTCAACACTCCGGTGGAGGGACTGTGGCCAGTCTTTAGTGGAACCCCCCACTGACCACAATCCCGGGTCAGGTACGCAGGCATCGACTAGCTCGGATCTGCGCCCTCACCCCCGACGGTCGAACCACCCGATCGATCGTCTCAATCTCCCCTAGGGGTACAGGACGTTGGGAGCCGACTTCTTCCGCTCCCTTATTGGGCAACGTCCGCGGTCCCGTTCCTCAGGGGGGAGGATCGACCAGCGGGGCCAGGGGTAACCTTTCGTCCCTTGAGTCTTACGCGTCGTCTCAGCCCATCCCCGTCCGCTACCACACGGCCAGGGAGGCTCGGCGATCGTAACACTCACCGACCCCTCTGCCACGCAGGGGGCCGGCGCGGACCCCACCCGGGAGATGCAGGAGGCAGTGCTCTCCCTGGGTGCGCAAGGTTACCCGGGTCCCGAGGAGACTCTGCCTCTGGGCCGCCACAGCCCTCCTTTCTCCCCGGGGACCGGTGGTTCTATTCCCCGAGAGGAATCAGTGGCTTAGCTCTGACTCTTCCCCTGACTCCATCTTTGGTCTCATGTGGCATCCAGCCTCCAGAGCTGGATCGACCGGGCCCCATTCCTCTCGGGCGCTGTCCGATCGGCAGTCCCCTAGTTTTCACGCCGATTACGGAACACTGGGGAGCCGTCCTCGTTTTCACCCTCTTCCCAACGAGTTCACGACTCCCACGCACCCTGACCTGGCCTTCCGAAGGTGGACTGAAATGAGGTTTTTAACTAAACTAGTTTATATTAAATACTTACCATCTCATTAAATATTGCTTAGATCTTCGGACGAAGTCGCGATGGTCGACTACGATTTGTATCGTATCTTATAAAAAGACAACCCCAGTCCCCTCTCCCGCGCACTTCCTCTTCCGGTGTTCCGTCTAGCGCACTTTTATTTTCCAGGCTATCTGCCTTAAGGATACCTCCCTGCTATTACGGAACACAGTGCGGGGACGGCTGGGAGGGTTTAAAAACGGTTTAATGAGATGGTAAGTATTTAATAAACTAGGTTTAAAGTTAAAAACCTCATTTATTTTTCATACAACCATTATTAAAATTTGCTGACTATCAGCAAGGAAAAAGGGGGACGTGTTGTCTAATTGAATCAATAAACATTGCCTGAACTTCCAGTTATACTTCCAAAACAGGAGATTGGGGTAAGGTACACTCAATAACAAACATTTGCTGACTTACCCCTAGTTCCCCTGCATTCGCCTTTTTAGTGTCTCGCCGGGACTGCTGCTTGGGCCGCAACCATTGCAGGTAGTCTCAGCTTGCCATCTTCAGACCTCTGGGCGATATCCCTCAGGTAGTGTCTTACGAAGACTGAAGGTGATTGCCAATATCCCGCTTGCATGAATGTCCAGAGATGTTGTGGTCGATGCCATAGTTGTCGCCCAGGCTCTTATCTCATGTGCTTAGCCTTCAGGTTTTCTGACTCGCACGAGATTTTGACCCTCCTCCAGGTTTGAGAGCTACATACGCTTGTTGATTTAGTTTTTAACCATCTGGAGAACGTTGTTCTGGAGAAAATCCGATGTGTAAGAGGTGTTGATCGAGAGAAACAGTGCCCTTTGTGAAACCGATCGAAATTTGCTTGATCTAGTTCTGTATTCTTTGAGCGCTTTCACTGGGCACAACGCCAAAACCAAACCCCTTCTGGATCTATGTCCCTTGAGAGGGGTTTAATCTGGATGGTAGGCGGAAGCCTCTGGATTCTGGTTTTTGGCCAAAAACTCGGGCAAGAACTGGACGCTGATTGAGCCATTAGTTGCATGTGGCCACCCCGTTCTAAGGCCCGACAGGTTAGTGTTTTCCCTGACACTCTTCGCCCGTCGCCAGTGCCCCCAGAAATGCCGTTTATATGTGAGTTCCTTGAGAGGAAGTAGTTTATTATCTTTGAATTTCTTTCCCTTGAGGTAGTTCAGAACCACTGCTAAGTCCCATTGGGGTAAGAACTTGGTGACCTTCTTGGTTAGGTTCGCTGCTCCCTGAAAAGATCTGTCACTGCTTTGTTTTGGGTCACGCCCCTTTGTTGACGCTGCTCTTAAAACCGAGGCAATGGCTGCTCTTCTAGTTTTGAGGAGACTGCCGAAAGGTTTCTTGAGTGGAAATTTCTGCCAAATGGTTGACAATGTGGCGTGAAACATGGTTTGAGAGGGTCTCTGACCTTGTTTCTAATGCACCATTTTTCCAGTTTTCCCCAATGGTGGTGGTAGACTCTCCTGGTTGAGGGTCTATAACTAGCTTCTATCAGCTTGATAGCGCCTTTCCCCAGCTCCTTTTGAGAAAGTACTTGCGCATAATTTCCATGCGTGCAATTTGAGTGTTGCTGCGTTGCCGTGCGTTACCCGACCTTGGTTGCCTGATGTGCTTGTTTTGTAGTCTCAGGTCCATTGTTTGTTCGTACAAGCCTTGAGTAGCGTGGGAACCACTCTTTGTCGGCCAGAAGGGGGTTACCAAGATGAGGTTTGCTCCCTCCCTCTTTGCTTTCTCTACACTTGGGGGATGAGATTCAGGGGCGGGTAAGCGTAAGCAAAACAGGCCCTTCCAGTTGCACCCATCGCGTCCACTTTCCATGCCTGGGGTCTGGGACTGGCGAATGTAGGTGGGGAGCCTCGCATTGAATTTCGTCGAAAAGAGGTCTACATGTGGTCTGCCCCATTTTTTTCCCCAAACCACCTGTAGTTTCTCCTTGACTATAGTCCACTCTGTAGGGATGATCTTGTCCAGGGGGCTCAGAAGGTCCGCCATTATGTTTGCACTGCCGGCTATGTGTTTCGCCGACAGATTCCACCCTTGGCATGCGTCCACAGTAACAACTGTTCCGCTCTGATTGAGAGATTGGGGCATGAGTGCCTCCCTGTTTGTTTATGAGAGCCACCACTGTGTTGTTGTCCGACCTGACTAAAATCTCTCCTGGCGGGACCCAGGCCTGCGCTCTTGAGGGAAAAGGGCAAAACCGCCTCTAATTCCAGTCTGTTGATATATGGTAGCCCTGCATATTCCTGCCCCATGTCCCACTGACTGTGTGTTCGTTCATGTGGCCTCCCCAACCGTGCTCCCGATGCATCTGTGTACACTGTTGCCAGAGGGGGAGGCAGAGTGATTGGAAACGATGCCTTCAGCCAATCGTGGTCGAGCCACTGTTGGATTGTGTCCTTGAACCAGGGATGTATACTGATTTTCTGTTCCAACGATCTCTGACCTGGGAGAATCGGCTGGCTACTTCCCGTTGCAGGGGCCTCTGTGAAGTCCCCCCAAGGGTAACAGGGGGGCTAGAGACTCCATCCTGCCCTATACTGCAAAGAGATTCCTGGCTGGGATAAACTGGAGTGGTAGTAAATTGGTTAGTTGTGCCCGAAGGGCCTCCACCCTGGCCTTGCTGGGTTGGACCGTGTAAGCGTTGGTGTCGAATTCCATCCAGATATGTAAACTTCCTGGAGGGAGTGAGTTCGGACTTGTCCAACCTGATTACAAAGCCTAGGTCTTCTGTAAGCTTGCGTAAGACCGTCATTTGGTTGAGGCACTCTGTCTCCTTCTCCGCCAGAAGTAGCCAGTCGTCCAAATAGGTATGTAGCCTGATCTTGTGTTTGTGTGTATTGGCTAAAACCCTCTTCACCACTTTGGTGAAGACGAAAGGTGATAGGCTCAATCGAATGGGAGTACCCGGTACTGGTAACTTTTGCCCCCCCATTCGAATCTCAGCCATTTCCTGTCCCTTTCTGCCACCATTATATGGAAGTAGGCATCCCTGAGGCTAATGAAGTGGCCAATCGTGTGCTGTATGGATCTCTGATGTTGTCTGGGTTTCCATCTTGAATTTAACCTTCCTGAGGAAGGCGTTGAGGGGAGACAAGTCCAAAATGGGACGGTATCCTCCTGAGGGCTTGGGAATTGCGAATAGCCTGCTGTAGAAGCCGGGTGATGACATTTTCCCTTCACCTCTTCTATAGCCCCTTTCCTCATTTTTCCCCTACTTGCTCGTCTAAGAGGTCTTGTTTTTCCCTCGACTTTGGACGGGGGAAAGATATAGGGCTTCTTTGCGTGTCGGCTTCTTCTTTTCCAAAGGAGGCGAAACCCATTCTGAACGATGTTAAGGCCCAGGCTGACGCTCCCATGTTCTTCCCCCTCCTTGTACCTGAGTACATAGGGCCTTGAGTGGAAGCAGGAGTAGTGTTCGTCAGTCACCTCCTCCCCCCCCGCCCTTTGCCCTTGTGAAAATTCCCTTTGGGTTGAGGGGTAGAGAAGCTGGTGTTATGTTGCACTCTTTGGGGCCCGCAGGTGTTGGTTTGTGGTTGGAACTAGGCGCACTGCTCCGGTAAGAGGTACTGAGGCGATTTTTTAAGTCCCGTACCCTTTCGTCTGGCTGTTGTAATTGGAGACCCCCAGGGAAAGTTCCCTTTTTCTTTTTTGGGGCGTCCTGAGGAGGGGCGAGTCGTGCCTCAGTTCCATGTCCCGTTTGTTTCCATTTGAGAATCTTCAAACATCCCTTAGAAAACACACTCGATTTTAGCAGGTGTGTCTGATTTCCATTTGGAATGTTGTGGATTCCAGGGCTTCCTCTCTCATCTCCATTAAACTGGTTTGCATGAAGGGACCTGTTGAGCGTCGCCGCCGTCCCGCCGCCTGGTGAATGCTTTTCTGCATTGGCTCAAAAACTCTGCGCTTTCCTCCTTCTTCCACTGTCTGTCTGCACCTTTTTCGGGGCAGTGGTGTGGAGAGAACTACTACCTTGATCATTTGGGTCTATATGAGTCAGAGCACTCTGTTGGCGAATAGTGGCGTCTTGCTGGACCCTATTTCTCTGAAAGTTGGAGGGTTCTCGTGTCGGATCTCTCTTCAAAAAGTTTTGTCTCAGATTTCTCTCGGGGGAACGAAGAGGGCGGCCATCATCCCCCAGGAAAGGTGAGTATTTGTCCCATGCTGGAAAAATTTCACTCCTTTAGGGGTCTAGACTGATTGCATTTGTCCTTAACATAAAACACCGAATGTCTTTTTTATGCGTGTCAATTGTTTCACACCTCTTAACACTTTCTTGCTGGTAGAAACCTCTTCCCCCACACCTGTGCCATTCATCCTTTGTTTTTTCTCCTTTTATTCTTGGGATGTCAGGACCTCTGGGCACATTTCACCCGCCTTTTCTATGATGTAGCCATAAAATTCCTTATGTCTCCTAAAGAAAGAGTTTTCTGCCGAGGATTCCCGGTCCGTCTTTTCCGCCTCTAAGAGCTCTTTAGCCCCTTCAGCGAATTGTGACTCACACTCCTCTTTTCTTCGACCTATAGTGTGTTTCTGGCCCAAGTAGAAAATCCCTCTCCGTAAGAATCACCATATTCATCTGGGATGTCTTGCGTGAAGTCTGAGTAGGCTCCCCTGGTTAGTCTAGTTGATTTCCCCTTCTTTCCCGAATCCGATAATGGGTCGCGATCAGTGACTCTGGGAAACTTTGCTCTACTCTGTGTCCCTCTCACTCTTCTATTGGAATGAGGTCGTTTTTGGGATTTAGATGTGGTGTTTTTCCTGGACAGGCTACATAGCGCACTCCGTGAATCATCACCCCTGTGTTGTCTCCTTGGGCACTGGCTCAGAACTATAGGCACGTGGTTCACTTCGCCGCATGTTCTGGAAATCCCCGTGAAACCGGGGCGTGTAGGCACGTGGTCTCTTCGTTGCTCATGGTCGAAGGACACTGGGTGCTGGCTGATTCTCAGTAAATCTTCCAAGGGGTACAAGTCTTGACCACTCCGTGGCGTAAGACCTTGGCTCCTCAGTGCCTGCTCATAATTGAAGAGTCCTGACGTGTTCTGTCTGTCGTAAGGGGGGTTATCCCGCAGAACTGGACTGCATTGTAGTTGAGGAGGAAAGCATCGATGTTCGCTCTTGAGCGTGCTTGTGAATCCCCTCGTTGACTACTCTCAAGTAGGTGAGCCAGGAGAGTGCACGCGCCATTCCAGTGTGTCCGCACTAATGGTGGCGTGTGTACTGGGATCGTAATCTGGGCGTGAGAGCATGTGTACTTTGATCTCCTCTCAGTGGCCCGGACTACAGTCACGTGCTAGTGCACAGTACCCCCCGGTCAAGTGCGTTCGCACTGGTCCCGTGACCTGTCCCGCGTCCCTGTGCGTGTGCATAGGGCTTCTGTCGAGCGTTGGTACGTACGCACTCGTTCTTGCGCTGACGCGCTGGCGCTTCGACCGGTATAGGACCCTGGGAGGTGCATGTCATTCTGCGGTCCTGGGTGCTGTAGGCACCGGTCAACTGGAAGGGCTGTTTCCCCAGAGGATCTCTCTGAGCCCGTACGTCAGTATGACCAACACTCGAACTTTGGCTATTGTCGGAAAGTCCTCATCCGACCCGTCGCCATCGAGTGTATCCGCCATATTACCTGATTTGGTTGCCGATGATGGCGCGTTGCTTCTTTGTAGAGGTGGGTTTGGGCATTTCCCCTTGCCCCCTGTGAAGACTCTTCTAGAACATTTGCGCCGGGCGTGGGGGCACGTGTCGGTTCTGATGCTCTAGGTGTAGCCATTTTCTTTTCTGGATTGTTCTTCTTCTTGCCTTTAGATTTGGTGGGCTGAGTCGTGGACGAGCTAGACCCTCTACACCCAGTAGTGACTGAAAGGTGTCCGTGATTTCCACGTGGCTACTACTGGTTCCTTCTGCCATTATGTAGTTTCAACCCAACAAACTGACACTATAACAACAAAAATGAGAAACACCAATACTCTGAAGTACTGAGGAGTTTTGAAAAGACTAACTTGTGAACACACCCTTTTGTGACACTAGCTCTTACTGGTACACTAGAATACCGCGAACGAGAAGAGCGACCGACAGGTCGGTTTCACACTGACACAGCGTCGCTGGATCAACACCAAAACTACACCAGTTATGTCCCAGTTGTCTCTTGACGATTCTCAAACACGATCTGGGATACCATTCCTCAAAATTTCTCTTACAATCAAGAAACAAATGGAACGATCTCACCCGAGTTCTTGGTCCAAAACCCCGTGTTCCCTCTGGAAAAATGAAGTTCACGGCTTATGATAGTACCCACCGCGTGTAGAAGACAGCTCCGTACGGTAGCTGGCCGAAAATAAAAGTGACCTAGACGGAACACCGGAAGAGGGAAAGTGCGCGGGAGAGGGGACTGGGGTTGTCTTTTTATAAGAAATCGATACAAATCGATAGTCGACCATCGCGACTTCGTCCGAAGATCTAAGCAATATTTAATGAGATGGTTGTATGAAATATAACTTCCCCTTCACGAACATACTGACCCACAATTGGAGGAGGGGTTTGAGGATTTCCTCCCCAGTCTGGGGGCCTTTCCATTTTGGGGAGCTGGCGCCCTGATCTTGTTGTTTGGGAATCCCCTCCTCAGCAACATCTTCGCCCCTTTTCCCCTTTCACTGGGTCACCCCTACCAAGCGATCACGGCCAAGGATAGCCGCCCCCCAGACCATCACCCCCTTTTTTGGACAGATCGGCCTCTTCGCCAGGGTGCACATGCCGTTCCCCCACCGGGGATCGACTTCTTATCAGCCCCCACGCGGCCCCAGTAGGAGTATTCCTCAAGGACTCGCGTCAGGCCCCTCATGTCTTTTCTCTCTTTTCTGCCAAAACCCGGGCCCCCAGGGAGATTGCCATTTCCCGGCTGACCTCAGGCTCACTCCCAAACCCCCCCCCTCCCACATCCACCTCTCTTTCTATCAAAACCCTGATAGAGTGGGGACAGAATCGCCAGGGGGGCATTTTGACACCACCGCGGGCATGCCCTCATTGACATGCCCTACAGCGAGCGGAAAGGGAAATCTGGCCAAGGAGGGGGGCATTGTCCAGCGTCTTCAGACCCGGCGACACTGAGGCAGGCCCCAGCCTTTTGATACCCCTTATGCGTTTTTGTCAACAGATAGCGG
>JAFLJL010006079.1:0-11639 GCA_018398815.1 Conus ventricosus | reverse complement strand
CCCCTACACCAACCCCCACCCCCCCTTCCTTGCCCATCCAAGGGTTCTGGTTTCATGTAGTGTACGACATTTGTGGTCGTCAGACTGGTGACGACATTAGTGTATGACATGGTCGTCAGACTGGGGGGACATGTAGTGGTGTGACAGGGGGTCGTCAGACTGGTGACGTGTAGTGTGTGACAGTGTGGTCGTAGACTGGTGACGTGTAGTGTGTGACAGTGTGGTCGTCAGACTGGGACATGTAGTGTGTGACAGTGTGGTCGTCAGACGTGACGTGTAGTGTGTGACAGTGTGGTCGTCAGACTGGTGACGTGTATGTGGGACAGTGTGGTCGTCAGACTGGTGACATGTAGTGTGTGACAGTGTGGTCGTCAGACTGGTGACATGTAGTGTGTGACAGTGTGGTCGTCAGACTGGTGACATGTAGTGTGTGACAGTGTGGTCGTCAAGACTGGTGACGTGTAGTGTGTGACAGTGTGGTCGTCAGACTGGTGACATGTAATGTGTGACAGTGTGGTCGTCAGACTGGTGACATGTAGTGTGTGACAGTGTGGTCGTCAGACTGGTGACATGTAGTGTGTGACAGTGTGGTCGTCAGATTGGTGACGACATGTAGTGTGTGACATTATGGTCGTCAGACTGGTGACATGTAGTGTGGGGACAGTGTGGTCGTCAGACTGGTGACATGTAGTGTGTGACAGTGTGGTCGTCAGACTGTGACATGTAGTGTGTGACAGTGTGGTCGTCAGACTGGTGACATGTAGTGTTGTGACAGTGTGGTCGTCAGACTGGTGACATGTAGTGTGTGACAGTGTGGTCGTCAGACTGGTGACATGTAGTGTGTGACAGTGTGGTCGTCAGACTGGTGACATGTTGTGTGTGACAGCGTGGTCGTCAGACTGGTGACATGTAGTGTGTGACAGTGTGGTCGTCAGACTGGTGACATGTAGTGTGTGACAGTGTGGTCGTCAGACTGGTGACATGTAGTGTGTGACAGTGTGGTCGTCAGACTGGTGACGACATGTAGTGTGTGACAGTGTGGTCGTCAGACTGGTGACGACATGTAGTGTGTGACAGTGTGGTCGTCAGACTGGTGACATGTAGTGTGTGACAGTGTGGTCGTCAGACTGATGCGACATCATGTAGTGTGTGACAGTGTGGTCGTCAGACTGGTGACATGTAGTGTGTGACAGTGTGGTCGTCAGACTGGTGACGTGGTGACATTCTTCCTTCTTTTCCACCCCGTCATCTTCTTGCTCCTCCTCTTCCTTCTTCTCTCTTATTCCTCCTTTTCCACCTCTTCACCCTCATCCTTCCGCTTCCCCGAAGTTGGAGTATGGCTGCCTTAATGGCGGGATAAAAAAACACGGTCATACACACAAAAGTCCACTCCTTTTTGAGGGGGGGGGGGGTGGGGGGAGGGAAATTTGGCTAAGGTGGCTTTGGGTTTCCTTCCTGTCAATGTTACTTCAGGGAGTGTTCGTGGTAACATTCCTACGCACAAATAGAAAAAAGAAGAATCCTAACTCTTCTCCCCGCACCCCCCTCCCTGACTCCTCTTCCTCTTCTCCCCCTTCTCTCCCTCCAGCTCTTCTCTTCTAGCTTCTTTTACACCAGGGGTGGTATACAACTGCCTCCTATGGATGCCGAAACTAAACCCCCACTTCGGTGGGATTCAAAGAAATTTAATTTCAACAACTCATAAAAGATGGAGGGTATGTCTGAGTGGCCTATTCAAAAGAATTTTTCCTTTTTTCAATGGTATAGTTAGTCCAATTTATAATGCTAACACTTCGGATTTCTGTCTTCAACCAGAACTTGAGTATGTTTGATCTTTTTACCATTAAGACTCATTGATAACCCAAGGGCGCAACTCCGGCATCATTTCGTAGACTTCCTATTTCAAAAACCAAAGAAAAAAAAAAGCAGCCCCACCTTTTGCACTGAAAAGTGGCAAAGTTCCTATTCTGGAGTTTCCCGCAGACTTGTGTGTAATTGTAATGAAGCAGCCAGACACACAAATGCATCCTGTGCGTAGGCCATTGCTGCCAGTGTTCTGACAGGAGTGCTAATTTAAAGGAAATTGCGTGAGGTCTTTGGTGCCGATACCAGGGCCTTCCTTGAATGCGTTTTTCAATGAAACAGCCTCCATCGGTATATGTTTTAGACTAAACTTGGGTTTTGAATTTTTCCATTGGATTTGTGGTTATTTGCAACACAAAACTTCTCCTTAATCCAATGAATTTCCCCCTTGGGACTACTTGTCTCATCAATTAATATTTTTTGTACCTCCCGGGAAAAGGGTTGGGTTGAAACTGCGGCATCCCTTTCGGCCGAGGACCCCAGCGTGAGTGTCATAATTCGTGAAAGGTCGGTCCTTCTCGATACGTGGTTTCAGCCGCCGGGATTAAGTTGGACTATAAATATTTTCCAACGAAAAGTTAGTTTCGGATTGCGGTTATGAAGATACAAGTCCTTGATTAATTATTCCCGTTGACAGCGCTGCTTTTTTTCCCGTCCTCAATAACAGTCCTTTTTCTTTTCGTCTTTCCTTAAAGATGTCTTGGAGGGGCGATGAGATCAAAAAATTGTGCATTGTAAAAAGTGATGTCTTCTGTGTTAGCCGTTAAAATTAATAAAAAACTCCGCAAAAACGGTGTTTTAAACTCTTCTTATGAAAAAATTTTAATGCCCAAGTACCTGACAATATTTGCTTCACGCATACGTGAGAGAGCTTATATTTGAGTGTAAATTTAAAATTTTTCGGTTATAGGAATCCAAAGGTTCAGTGTTCAAGGGTGTCCGTTTCTAAAATCCCCCGCAATATTGGGCATCATCAAATCCAAGATAGCCCAAAACAAACCTGGCTGACACCTGCGAGAGTAATAATTAGGTCAATAACATCTATAATTAAACCCTTAAATAAAACCTACATTAGTACCCAAACCCACACCTGCAGTTTGAAAGTATATTGTTCTTTGTAAACGAATATAACTCATTTAATGGGGACCATACACAATTTGCGGGGGCTAAATTCGTGTCTGAACACGACTTACCTCCCTTAGCTAAATTAGCAACGGGGCCAATTTCCCTCAAAAGATAGTGGGGGTAAGGGCATATATCCTATACCCAGAACAACTAAGGGGGGGAAAATTTTAAATTTTTTGCGCAGCATTATGTCACCAGGTGCCTGTTTCTTATTACTTAGCGCACTATTGCTATTTGATGGGTGCAAACCGAGCCTCTTGCTTCCCAAATTTGAAACGGTGATAGTGGCACCGACTCAATTAAAACCCCCAATCATACTCCTACGTTGAGTGTTTAAAGGTGATTGCCTTTACGAGTGTTTCCCCACACCCATGTGCTTTGAGGGAATAATTGTTCATGTCACTGGTGCATGACAAGAAACTGTTATAACATGGGTAAAAAACTCACCTCCTTACAAAACCCTGCCTAAAACGAGGCGGGTCCAAATATATTAACAAATCTTTAGAAAATACTCCACATTATGCCGAATCAGCCGGTTGCTATTCAACTCAATGTCTTGTACTTTCTAATTTAATAAAGGTATTGGACAACATTTCCTCAAAATTGCAGTTTTATAGGGACTGCAAAATTTATAATATGTCACCACTTGGCATATTAATTATCACTGATCATATTCTGAACCCCGCCCATAAAAGGGCAGTATATTTTGGACTGCATTTTTAATTCTTATAATGTAGCAAGTACCACTGCCGAACTAATTACGATTTTTCAACAAAATGGACTTACAACCACATATGACTTGTTTTAATTTGGATCCTACTGTTTAGTGAATCTTGCATGTTGTAGCCCCATGTTTTCTTCTCCTGAAATAATCGAAGAGAGAAGGAAGGGCCCTGCAGTTGTTGTCCCCAAAGCATGAGTCTTCCATTGTCGTCCTTGTTCTTGGATACTCAAGGGGCGTGGTCTGTTTCCAGCATGAATGTACACCAAACAAATACGGTCAATTTTCTTAATTGCCCCAACGACGCCAGTCATTCTTTTCTATGGTGGAGTTTCTTCTCGGCTTTAGTTTCTTGTAACTGTAGCAACACCTTAATCTCCGCCTTTTCTTGTGGGAGTACTGCCCCCGGACCCTTGTTGACCCGTCGGTTCCAAGACGTTTTTTCCTTTCCCAATCTGGTAGAATGACTATGTTTCTTTGCAAGACTCTCTTTCGAGCACTGAATTGCCGTTCAATTCAGATTCCATTTCCCAGTTTTCTGGCTTTCCTTTCTTGGTTTGGCCGTCAGCGGGTGGCAATCTCGGAAATTTGGAATAAATTTCCGATAATTTAGCCTGAAATCCCAAGAAAGCTCGGTTTCTGTTTTTAAGTCTGCGGCCTCTCTTGCATTCAATCCTCTCAATTTGTCCGATTCGGGCTTGAGATTGGCCATTGGAAAGTTCGTGTCCAAGGAATGACTTCCTTAAAACTAGGGAAACATTTTTGTGGCTTTGCCTTTAAAAATTCCTCTTCTAGTCTCTTGAGGACTGTTCAATTGCGTGATGTGTTCATTCCCAATCCAACCGCAGCAATCAGGACATCATCGATGAAGTTTGAATGTCTTCTCTTTTCAGTGGTCCCGTTGTTTTTTCATCTTCGGAAAAAACCCGCATGGCTTTCGCTTCCAAAGGCATTCTCTTCATGAAATATTGTCCCTCGGGTGTGCAAAGGGCCCGTTTTGCTGATCTTTATTTGATGGAAAATCTCCCAAAACCCTTCCACAATCGATCTTGGGAAATACTTGGCTTTATTCAGTTTGGCAAAGATCCCGTCTATTCTGGCATAGGCTCACCGTCGAATTGATAACTTGATTAACTTCTGTTCAGTACAAAATCTGACTGATCCTTCCTTTTTTCTTCACCAAAAATTGGTGCATTGTAGGGTGAAGATGATTTTCAATGACTCCCATTTTTCCCCATCTGAGCACTTCTTCTTTGATAATGTTCATCTGTGAGTGTGGCAACGGGATATTGAGCCACTCGGATGGGTCATCAGTACTGAGATTGATTTTCGCATTCTTCAATTTGTAGTAGATCCAGGCAAGTCGAAAGCACCTTCCTTATACTTGAAAAATGATTTCCTCAACGTCACTTTTCTGACTTTGTTTCAAATCTTCAGAGAGCTTTACCTGAGCGTAGTCTTCTTTTTGTTTCAGTGGAAACAGCGGCACACTTTCTTCACAGTAATTGTCTGTTTCTTCTTCATGGATGATGACAGACACTTGTGCCTCTGGCTCTTTCCTCTCCTGATATTTCTTGACCAGATTTATTGATATAGTTTTCTTTCCCTTTTTAGAAATCTGGTAGTCCACCTTGTTGAATCTTCTTGGTGACTACAAAGGACCTTTCCAAGACAGCTGGAGTCTCTTATTTTTGTCCGGAAGCAAGACCAACACTTTATTCCCTCCTCCAAAGTACGTTCATGTGCCTTCTTATTGTAAGTTTGACATAACGTTTCTTTGCCTCCTTCTGGTTTTCTAACGGCAATCTTGCAGGTCTCCTCCATTCTGTTTCGCAGATCTGTGATGTACTCGCGGCAGTGCGGTTTTCCGGCGTTTCTTCTTCATTTTTCCACACTTTCTTTAGTATCCAGTGGTCCCTTGATGGTACGACCATACAGTAATTCAAATGGCGAAAATAGGGTAAGTCCTGCGGCACTTCTCTTATGCAAAAAGCATTGCCGGAATGAATCTGTCCCATTCCTTAGGTTGCTCTACACACAGTTTCGGATATCTGTTTCAGTGTGCCGTTGAACTTTTCAACAAGAAACCCTTCCCTTGTGCGTGGTATGGAGTCGTGGGGATTCCTTTGATGCTTAGGAGCCGATAAACTTCCTTCATGAGATCCGACGTGAACTGAGTCCCTCTATCGCTGACGACCTCTCTGGTATTCCTAGTCTGGACCACATCTCATACAGAGCCTCCGAACTGTAACAGTGTCTATTTTCGGTATCGCTACGGCTTCGCGTTTTTTTGTGGCATACTATCATAGTGAGTACGAATCTGTTCCCTCTCGATGTCATAGGGTTATTGTCCGATGAGTCAATGGCCCCCTGTTGAAACGGGATGCTAATGACTGGCACATGCGCAATGGCGCTTCCTGAGTCTCCCCCGATTCATGAATGTTGGCACTGATCACAATGACAGGCAAAAACCTCCTGACATCACAGTCATTCTGGCCAATAATAAAGGGTCCAGTGATTCTGTCTTTGGTTTTATCATGCCCGATGTCCTGACATTGGCGGATCATGAGCCAATTTCCATGATAGCCTGTCTGTACTTTTTGGTATAATGACCTGGTTCAGGGTTCTTTGGTTTAATGAATCCTTCTGTAAAGTACTTTCCCTTTCTTTTGGTGGATAGAGTTGTGGTACCGTCCCTTCTGGGGATTTCCCCGGTCTCCTTTCAAAGCACGCTCGCGTACTTACTGAGGCTGACATCTGTTCTTGTCCTCTCTCGGCTGTGCAGGAGTTAAGTGGCTAAGATGACTGCTTGACCTTGAGCGCTGGCTCATTCTTTCCTGAGATGTACTCGGCATATCGATCGACGCCATAGTCACATATTGGGTTCCTCTTTCATTTCCGATTTGTAGTGGCTGTCGCCCCCCTCTTCTTTCACTTGATTTGTTTCCTTCCCTTTGGTGCATAGTTTTTATTGGGTTTCATCATGGTCTCTGAATAGTCTTAGTTTCTTCTTTTTCCCCTGTATCATGGGCCTCCCCTTAATTCAATTGATTTCACATGTCTTAATCTCTGGGCATTTCTCTCATTTCCAATGAGTACCGGTACTGGGGAGTCCTCCGCCCAAAAAGAACTTCAACTTTTCCGTGATAGTATGGGTTTCAGGGTTTTCAATGGCTGTGGGCAAGTTAGCTGTGGAATTGTTCGCAAAACGAACGACTTTACTTCTTCCCGATAGCTTTCTGCGGGACCAAGCCTGGTGCACCCGAGTTTGTGTGGCTCCAGTGTTCTCATGGCTTCCGCTTGTGTTCCTCGACTTTCACCGTTTTCAATAATATTGGTTCGGTCCTTGCATCCTGGCAACTTGGATGGCGGCCTGTGTATCCTCTTCTGGAACAGTGTCCCTATATTACTGCACCTGCGTATTTCAGGGCAGTATCTGAATAATGAGTTTCCCCCACACTTTTTAAAAACCTTTTCTTGGAGCACGTGAAAACGATGGTGGTCCTCTGACATGGTTACTGTTTCTTTGCTTCAAACCCCTGTCCTTCCTTCGCCGGGTTTGTATCATTCTTTGGGGGCTTCCTATTATCATTAAAATTGCCCCGACCTTCCATTTGATTCTTATTTGTAGTCTGGAGTTGCTGCCCCTAAACTTGTTAGTCTGCCATTGATGAGTCGCTTCTCAGCCAATTTTCGACTCGTCAAAGAGCTCAGCCGCATCCATACTTCTTGTTTTCTGAGGGGCTTTCTCCCTGATGAAACGCGCCTTATCCATAGGCAAATGTTTCAGGAATTTTTCCACGATAAGCATCTCTTTGAGATTTTCTTCTTCCTTACTAGACATTTCGATCCAAATCTTTTCAGCATGTGATCGAGTCTTTCCCAGTTACATTATTCTCCTCGCCGTCGCGGGGTTTCGCACTACGGGAAATTTTTTCCGGTAAATCACCGCGTTCACTGATTCGTTTTAGCAGGTCTTTTTATCACTTTTTAGTCGGCACTGTCTTCGACTGGAATTTGGACATTTGGCATCCCTAGTTCCCCCTTCAAGAGAGGCGCTAATCTCGTGCCCCCTCATCCTCGTTCCATCTGTTCAAGGTCGCAAGCGTTCAAATTGAGTCAAGTACGCTTCATGCATCGCAATCTTTAAGAATGGCATTTTTCACTTTGCACACCGATTGTTGCTTGGCCAATACTGCTTTGTGGGGCACTGATACGCACGTTGGATTCAATGCGTCTAAGTTCTAAATCATGCTCGCGCTCGGCTGCACGTTTCTCTCTCCTCGCGTTCGGTAGCCAATCTCTTTCTTCGCGCTCGGATCCAATCTCTTTTCTTCGCGCTCGGCAGCCAATCTCTTTCTTCGCGCTCGGCGCCCAATCTCTTTTCTTCGCGCTCGGGCAACCCTTCTTTTTCAATGTACTTCGATCAAATCGCCGTCTTTCAATCCAAGGGCTTCAAACCCCGCGCTTGAACATAACAAAAACCGGGTCCATAGTGACCCTGACTTTGAGATGCCGTTACTTTCACTGCCTGACCCTTGACCTCTTGGCATCTTAACGAACAATTATATCAATGCAATACGATAATATCAAAACTTCTATAACTTACATACAGAGCTACACAATATCAATGTCTCTTCACTTAAACAGCAGTGCACTTGTTACACAAATACCTGTATCACCTGCCGTATAGGGCACGTGATCCCCTCTCCAATCCGAGTTCGCTGTATGAGTCAAACAAATAACAAATATGGTCAAATCCTATCCTCAGGATTTCAATTGGGATGAATATAGAAATGATATTACCAGTGGGTTGATACCTACTCTAGATTCCTGAGTTGATTACTTTTCCAAGAATTTCAAATATTTATCAACGTTATCGAATAACTTTTCTGAAATTCTTTGTTATGAAATAAAGATGAATTTGGATAAATTTAAGAAAAAACTTTCCTAACGTATGCAGAAATGGAGCCAGCACACCCTAGAGAGGACTGGTCCACCCAACCTCCCGCATCCACCGTGAAGCGGAGAAAAGAAAAACTGTCGACAAGGTCCGAGCTGATGGAGGGGCCCAGTTGGGGATCCAATGGACCCAACGCTGCCACCAATAGGTCACACCAAAGGGGTGCTGATATACAACTCGCCTCGCTCAAGGAACTCGCCGACAACTCAAAACCCACACTTCACGTCGGATTCAAAGAAAAATATAATTTTAACAATCTTTAATCACAAATGATGGAGTGTATGTCTGTGTGCGTGATCATGAAAATTATTTCCTTTTTTTTTATATGGTATGATGTCTTGCAGTGTCTTATCTTTATATCTCGCGTAAACCCCTTTGATGTCCGTTGTCTTCTCCCAGACGACTTTGACCGTGATGGTTTGAACCCCTCTTGCTCTTCTGGAGGCGCCACGTCCAAGACACTCCAGTTGATAGACCCCCAAAAGGCGTCAACGTCCACGGCAGTCCAGTCGGTCAGACTTCAGGTAGAGGTTATCAGAAGAACCAAGAAAGAAAAAAAAAAAAAAAAGAAACAGCAACCCACCTGCACAGGAGCAAGTGGCATCAGTGTCCATTCCACGAGTAATCTCCCCGCACAGACTTGTTTGGGTATTTTATTTTGTTAATATGAAAAGACAGACATGACCACACAAAAGCACACAACCTAGTGCGTAGTGCCATGTCTGCATGTGTCTACGCGGAAAGAAAGACATAAATAAATAAAAAGAAAGATGCAGATGGAACGATACAAGAAATGGAATACCCCCACTCCACCCCGGGCGCACTCTCCTCCATCTGCAATGAAGATGTAATATCAATGAATCAGCCTACCAATCGGCCATAACTGTGTTACCGAACAAAACTTGGGATATGAAAATATTTTTAACATATGGACTTTGATATACGTGCGACAATCTTCGCACCAAAAACTAACATCCATTCAATAAACCCAAAGAACAAATTCCCCTCTTGACTTTCCTTAGTCTACATAACAAATATAATAAATAAGGAGTGTGACTAGACCACTGGTAAAAGGGTGGAGCACCGAGCGCATGCCCAAGTTTCCCGGCCGCCAGCGACACCAGCGTGCCAGTGTTCCCCAGATGTCCGATTTCAGGTCGGTCTCTGCGCGCTCGATACGTGGTTTTGCAGCACGAACCCGGGCCACGGTATATGTTGAGACTGATCGAATTCGATTGTTCTCAACGTCTGTGTTCCTCCGCTGACTTGCGGTATATGCAAGTTTCAAAAGTCTTCTTGAGTTCCGATTAAATTTCCCGTTGACTAGCTGCTGCTTTCTCCCACGTCTCCAATAACTGTCCTTTTCTTTTCCCCTCATTTCCCTTTGAGAGATGTCTTGACGACGATGCTTAGCAATGACACATGAAGATTTGATGCAAATTTTAGAAAAGCTGATGTTACTTCTGTGGATTCGCAGCGCGATAAAATAAAAATAAAATACATACAAGCAGACGGTTTTTTTGAAAATGCTTCGGTATGAGAAAAAATGATTTAAAGTGCGAGTTGAGCAGCCTGGACAATATTTGCGTCACGGCATAGTGAAGAGCTGTGACGTAATTTGTGGTGACGATAAAAAAATGCGGTGTCTATGAGGAAATCCAGAATTGGTCTCAGGTGTTTGGTCGAGAGGGCTGTCGCGTTACAAATCTCCAACTGTACCTTCTTTACCTTCTCTTTCCCTCCTCCTCCTCCTCTACCCTCGTCTGTCCCTCCTTCTCTCTTCGTCATCCTCCTCCTCCTCCTCGTCTTCTTCGTCATCCTCCTCCTCATCATCATCTTCTACGTCATCCTCATCCGCCTCCTCATCTTCTTCGTCATCCTCATCGTCTTCGTCATCCTCCTCCTCATCTTCTTCGTCATCCTCCTCCTCCTCATCTTCTTCGTCATCCTCCTCCTCCTCCTCATCTTCTTCGTCCACCTCATCCTCCTCATCATCTTCTTCGTCATCCTCATCCTCATCATCTTCTTCGTCATCCTCATCATCTTCATCCTCATCCTTGTCTTCTTCGTCATCGTTATCCTCCTCATCATCTTCTTCGTCATCCTCATCCTCCTCATCTTCTTCGTCATCCTCATCCTCCTCATCATCTTCTTCGTCAACCTCATCCTCATCTTCTTCGTCATCCTCATCCTCCTCATCATCTTCTTCGTCATCCTCATCTTCTTCGTCATCCTCCTCCTCCTCCTCATCTTCTTCGTCATGCTCATCCTCATCTTCTTCGTCATCCTCATCCTCCTCATCTTCCTCGTCATCCTCATCCTCCTCATCTTCTTCGTCAACCTCATCCTCATCTTCTTCGTCATCCTCATCCTCCTCATCATCTTCTTCGTCATCCTCATCATCATCTTCTTCGTCATCCTCATCCTCCTCATTATCTTTTTCGTCATCCTCATCCTCCTCATCATCTTCTTCGTCAACCTCATCCTCATTCTTCGTCATCCTCCTCCTCATCTTCTTCGTCATCCTCCTCATCTTCTTCGTCATCCTCATCCTCCTCCTCATCTTCTTCGTCATCCTCCTCCTCCTCCTCATCTTCTTCGTCATCCTCCTCCTCCTCCTCATCTTCTTCGTCATCCTTATCCTCATCATCTTCTTCGTCATCCTCCTCCTCCTCCTCATCTTCTTCGTCATCCTCATCCTCATCATCATCTTCTTCGTCATCCTCCTCCTCCTCTCATCTTCTTCGTCATCCTCATCCTCATCGTCATCTTCTTCGTCATCCTCATCCTCATCTTCTTCGTCATCGTCCTCCTCATCGTCTTCGTCATCCTCATTCTCCTCATCATTTCTTCGTCATCTCTCCTCCTCCTCCTCATCTTCTTCCTTGTCCTCTCATCGGCCTCGTCCTTCCTTCCTTACCTCCTTTCCTTCCTCCTCCTCTCTCCTCCTCTCCTCCTCCACTCTCT
>JAFLJL010006078.1:0-12063 GCA_018398815.1 Conus ventricosus | reverse complement strand
ACCACACACACACACACACCACCCACACCACACACACACACCCCACCACACACACACACACAACACACACACAACACACACACACACACACACACACACACACACACACACACACACACTTGCTGACAACATTCTTGCAAAAACACACACACACACAAAACAGAGAAGACCTGCGATTTCTAATAGTGACTAACTTCTATTGGACACTATGCTTATGAATAAAATAAACAAAATAATATTGTATCGCCGATGCACAAACAAAGAAGTGACTTAGAGAGTAAGAACACAGATATGAAAAACAGTTGTGGCAAAAATGACACTGACAATCTCGCTAATGCACAGAAAAAGAAGTGACTCAGAGAGTAGGAACACAGATGTGAATACATTACAGTTATGGCAAAATTGATACTGGGAATCTTACTTCGTTCAACACCATTCATGATCAAGATGAATTGCTGAAGAACAGAAAAAATTCCAAAATTGGTTTTGCTCTCTTTAAAGAAACAGGTAGGTAGGTAGGTAGGTAGGTAGGTAGGTAAGTAGGTAGGTAGGTAGGTAGGTAGGTAGGTAGATAGATAGGTAGGTAGATAGATAGACAGATTGACAAACATTATAGATAGAGAGAGACAGGGAGAGAATTAAACAGAGAGACAGACAGACAGACAGACGGATAGATAGATAGATAGATAGATAGATAGATAGATAGATAGATAGATAGATAGATAGATAGATAGATAGATTAAACAAGATGCGAAACATATAAACGTACTCCCAGTTTTCCAAACCGCTTATAAATCGGCCAAGTGCTTTGTGAGATAAGAAATAAAGGCAAAATAACGTTTTTAACGGTTATTTAACCGATGTACACTTCTGAAACTGGTATTTTAGTCCTCACTGGGCCAAAGCCTGTGTACATACCAATTTCAACCAAATCGGACAATATGTCAAGAATAACGGTTTTAACGGTCAGATTTTGAAACAATACACGGAAGTGGCATTTGTGTGTGATAACCTTTTTATATACAAAATTTCATTAAAACCCACCAATATATAAAAAATAACGGGAAAATAACGGTTTAACGGTTATATAACCGATATACACTTTTGAAACCGGTATTTTAGTCCTCACTGGGCTAAAGCCTGTGTACATATCAAATTTCATCCAAATCGGACAATATGTCAAGAATAACGGTTTTTAACGGTCAAATTTTGAAACACTACATGGAAGTGGAATTTGTGTCTGATAACCTTTCTATGTACCAAATGTCATTAAAACCCACCAATATGTATAAAATAACGGGAAATAAACGGTTTAACGGTTATATAACCGATATACACTTTTGAAACCGGTATTTTAGTCCTCACTGGGCTAAAGCCTGTGTACATATCAAATTTCATCCAAATCGGACAATATGTCAAGAATAACGGTTTTTAACGGTCAAATTTTGAAACACTATATAGAAGTGGCATTTGTGTGTGATAGCCTTTCTATATACCAATTTCATTAAAATCCACCTATATATAAGAAATAACGGCAGAAAATGGTTTTTAAGGGTTGTTTAATCCATTTTCAGCATTACATCACTTACATATGGACAGAGCATCCGATTTGTCACAAGATCATCCAAACCGCTTATAAATTGGCCAAGTACTTTCTGTGATATTCCATAAAGAAGAAAACCGTTACAGGCCGTTACAACCGTTAGTAACGGCTATAACGGGCAAACTAAAACATCAGGCATCATCCGTGACCCATAATGAACATACCTGCTAATTTTCATAAAGGTCGGTCAAGTACTTTCTGAGATATTCCATAAAGAAGAAAAGCCGTTACAGGCCGTTACAGCCGTTAGTAACGGTTATAACGGTAAACTAAAACATCGGGCATTATTCGTGACCCATAATGAACATACCTACAAATTTTCAGAAAGATCGGCCAAGTACTTTCTGAGATATTCCATAAAGAAGAAAAACCGTTACAGGCCGTTACAGCCGTTAGTAACGGCTATAACGAGGTAAACTAAAACATCGGGCATCATCCGTTACCCATAATGAACAAATCTTCAATAAATGTTAGCGAACCACCCAGAGAACGTGGACAAACGAGTCACAAGACAAAACACAACGCGTTTCGACCTCTTAGGTCTTCCTCGGGTGATACATAAAAGAATAAAACAACGAAAATTCACTTAGCTTTGATAGCTTCAGATCGCTTAGGGTTCAGCGCAAGGAAGAAGGCGTAATGGACGTAACTGATCATTTTTACAAAGATCGGCCAAGTACTTTCTGAGATATTCTGTAAAGAAGAAAAACCGTTACAGGCCGTTACAGCCGTTAGTAACGGCTATAGCGGTAAACTAAAACATCGGGCATCATCCGTGGCCCATAATGAACATACCTACAAATTTTCAGAAAGATCGGCCCAGTAGTTTTATCTGGAGCGAGTGGAACATATTTTGACCACAGACACACAGACAGACAGACCACACACACACACAACACACACAACACACACACACACACACACACACACACACACACACCACACACATTGTCACGGCAGTTTTGTTCATTTTTTAGTTTGTCTTCACTTTGCATTAAGGACGGGACAGTTTAATTAGGACAGTATGCCTGTGTTCGTGTTTGTTACATTTCCTTTTGTGCTAGGTTTGTACTTTGCCATCTGTAATGTGTTTGTTGATTGATTATTGTATTGAACAGTGGTCTGTTAACTTGTGTTAGCTTGCTAGGTATAGAGGAGTCAGTTGGTGTTGAGTTTCCCTTTCTGCTACAGTCGGTTTGCAGTTAGGGTGGTTAAAGCCAGTCTCTGGTTAATGATTTTTCCTGTTGTTGGACTTTGTGTCCTAGAGGTGAAATAGTTTTCTATGTGTCTATGTTAGTGTTGCAACCGTCTATACCTCTCAGTCGGCAGGGGTAGGTTGCATCTCTGTTCATCTGTGTGGTTGATGCTTAGTTTCCCTTTCTGCTACAGTCGGTTTGCAGTTAGGGTGGGTTAAAGCAGTCTCTGGTTAGTGATTTTACCTGTAGTTGGATTTTATGTCCTAGAGGTGAAATAGTTTTCTGTGTGTCTATGTTATTATTGTGACCTTCTATACCTCTCAGTCGGCAGGGGTAGGTTGCATTTCTGTTCTTATGTGTGGTGCTTCCAGTCATCAGTGTACAGCACCATGTGTCCTATGTATCCTTGTTCAGTCCAAGGCATGCACACCTATTATTGACTAGCCTGGTTGGGTTGATGTGATTGTATATAATAAGTAAATAGCTATAAGGCATGGATATTTATGCATAAATGCTTGTTGTTTGTGTGCAACAGCTCAGACCCATATTGAGGTGATTTTGCATGTAAACATATTTTTGGAAATTCTTCTTCCCCCGATCATACAAGAAAAAGCGTAATAAAGTTTGTACAGAAATGACGTAACCAATGATGTAAAAATGGTTTACGTCATTTTTGTTTTTTTGTGGTAACTGGGACGGTTGGTGGTTCAAGGGAGAAGAGACGCGGACGGGCCGTGTGTGGAGCGTAAGAATTATCATCAGACATGAGAATGATGCTGGTTGTTCGGCTTCTGGGTTTTGTGACTGTATGGCTTAGTCAAGGAGTCGCAGATGTTTTAGGTTTCGAGCGACTCTTCTAGCCTGACGGTCCGGTCACGACGTGCGGAGTGAGCGTAGCTGTTGGGCGTTCTCGGCTGCAGTTTTCCTGCAAGACTCGGTGGTCAAGTGCTGACTCGTTGCCCCTGAATCGACCTCCAGGGAGCTGGGTGGCGAGTCAGTCCGCCGCTACACTACACACATCCTCTGTCATCTCATCAGCTTACCAGCGGGCCTTTTTCGCGTCACTCGTCTTCAGCAAGTATGGCTGGTGGGGGTTCTCTGCAGCAGTCTTCTGCTAGTCCTCAATTTGGCAACAAGCCTCCTGCTCCATCAGCTTCCAAATTTTGTTCATTTCCAGTCGTCGGCATCGTTTGGTTACATCGTCTATTCCTTCAGTTCAATGGAGTTACAGTGTAATTGCAGACATCCGTCTACGTTCATTCATCGATGTGTTTCAAGTCAAGTTTGGGACCAACAACGTGCTTAGGCGGTTCGTATGATACAAGTGGCATCTTTGTGGCATTTGATGTGACTACGGTGTTTTTTTTCTCTTCATGAGGGCCGAGTCACATCGTCTATTTTTGTTCAGTTCAATGTAGTTGCAGTGTAATTGCGATCATCCGTCTACGTTCATTCATCGATGTGTTTCAAGTCAAGTTTGGGACCAGCAACGTGCTTAGGCGGTGTCGTATGATACAAGTGTCATCTTTGTGGCATTTGGTGTGACTATGGTGTTTTTCCTCTTCACGAGTGCCGAATTGGTTGTAAAGAAGTAGTCTGGAGACTTCAAGATTTTTTTTTCTATTTGTCGTTGACTGCATTCCACCTACATTCCTGTGTGTTTTTCGTTTTGGAACGTTATTCTTCAGTACCTTCTGTGGATCGTTCTTTTGTGTTCTTCGTTTTGGAACGTTATTCTTCAATACTTTCTGTGGATCGTTCTTTTGTGCGCACTTGAAGTTTTAATTAATTTTTGTCGTGTAATACTATGTTGTTTCCTTGGTGCTGCCTCGGGCAGCGCTATGTGGGTTTATATTGTAATTGGTGTGTATGATGCGTCATGACGTTTTGTTTGGGACATGAATGTGTAAATGAAAGGGAATAAAATTCGTGTGAAAGATATCTGTTCAAAGGATTCTCATTTAGTTAGTTAAAGGGGGCGTTAGAACTGATAGGTCTATTTCTCTGTCTTTCCACTCCAGTTCAAGTCTTAGCGAGCTTGACACACATACACAGAGCATTTCTTCGTTCCATTCTGAGTACTCCCTGTTCTATAAGAACTGGGAGTACAAAAAAAACAAATATATATGCATATATATATCTAATATATAAATGGCAAATTCTGTCTGCGTTGATTTGATTGATTGATTGATTTAATTTAACGTCTGTTCACAACAATGGTGATATTAGACTAGAAATAAACCAATCCAAAAATTTTTTAAAAACCGCACACACACACACACACACAAAAACACAAAAAATAATTAAAACGGGCTGTGTAAGAGTTTGTGTCTGTGTTTGCGAGCGCGCGCGCGCGCGCGCGCGCGGCGTGTGTGTGTGTGTGTGAGTGTGTGTGTGTGTGTGTGTGGTGTGTGTGTGTGTTTTTGTGTGTTGTGTGTGTGTGTGTTTGTTGTGTGTGTGGTGGTGTGTGTGTGTGTGTGTGTGTGTGTGTGTGTGTGTGCGTGTGTTTGTGTACTGTGCGTATGCGTGTGTGTGCGTGTGTGTGTGTGTGTGTGTGTGTGTGTGTTAGTGTGAATATGCACTCATGTGTGAAAGGCTACGTATAAACATTCATACAATAACTATAAATGATTTATGTTACATAAATTTGCAAGTATAGTGCGGGAAATTAAAACAGATGCGATTTGTATCATTTCTTCGCTGTAGATTATTATCATTTAAAGATCTCATTTTTGCTACATCTATCCAGATATGTTGAATAACAGGGATAGCAAGGGGCAATCAAAAAAATAATGTTCAATTGATATTGAATGACCACAAGCCATTCTACATTTTTTGAAAATTTAGTCTTCCATGAATTAATCGAATTTTGTAAATGAGACTAGACAAGGATCTCGAACACGGTAATATTTTTGACTTTGAAGGAAGCTTTTCTGTCATTATACGACTTTCTAACATCGAATTTATTTCATGTTTTTCTAATTTTAGTGTACTGTCAGGATGTTTTCTAATAGCTCCTTCTTTCGCTGATCTATCAGCCATTTCATTCCCCCAAATACCACAGTGAGATGGAATCCAACAAAATTCTACATTAATACCTTTACATATACTTGAATGTATTAAGTATTTTACGTCAAATATCAAGTCTTTTCGAACTTTTGCATTCCAGTTTTGCAGACTGTAAAGAACAGATTTTGAGTCAACACAAAGTAAAATGCTATAAATCGCAGTATCAAAATCAACTATGAAGGATAAGGCATAAGAATTGCATATAGTTCTGCAGTAAATACAGAAAAACTTTTCCTAGACAAAATGACTTTCTTATCTTGAAAGCAGGAATAGCAAATCCAGCCCCTGTGTATGATTCCAAACTGAACCGTCTGTAAAAATCTTTAAATGATTTGGATACTTATTTTCTAGATGTTCTTTTGCTTCAACGGATATAAGATTGATGTTATCCTCTTTTTTAGAGTTGTATAATCTGTATCGAATCTAGCAGAAATTGCTCCCATTGAGGAATAATGGGTATTATGGGACTACTTGAGATTGATGTAATATCAATATCACAACTCTTAAAAAGATCATCTGTATAGTTTCTAATAGGTTGAAGATATGAAATGTTTGCGCTCTTTTCGGGAAATCCTGTCTTGAGTCAAGAAAAATGTCATTTGTCACTGAATTAGAAACTGAAAGACATCTAGTCACATACTTTGCGGTGGCCAACTTCCGTTGGTCGTCAAGAGTTAAAAAGATTAGCTGCTCTTTTATGTTTTGAGCGTATTTGTGTGAACTGGCACACCAAGTGCCAACTTAACAGCCTTACTATCTATGCTTTGAATTTTTTTAGCAGCGTCTGTGGAGCTGAGAAATAAACCTCTTGACCATAAGTTAATTTCGATCGAACTAAACTGGTAGCAAGGTGTAAAAGTGTTCGAGTATCTTCTCCCCATGACTGAGCATTAATTATTTTGAGAAAATTTAATCTTTGTCTAGCTTTACTTATTATGTGTTCAATATGATATCGCCACTTTAACTTTGGGGTTAAATAGACTCCTAAAAATTTTACAGCTTTTGATGTTTAAGAGTGTTGCCTTTTATAACAAGCTGAGGAGGATGCTTTGGAGCATAAACCATTAATAATAAGCATTAATTGTGTCTTTTCTCCGAAAGTTCTAAACCATTTTCTTTCATGTATAAATCTAACTTATCTAGCTCAAATTGGTATAGTTTTTGAACATGTGTAATAACTCTCTTATTTGTTTGTTTCTGACGTTTGTATTCATCCATATAGCAATGTCATCAGCATATTGAACGAGATGGATATTGTTAGATGGAACTTTTGGGAGATCATGAATAAGAATAGTAAAAAGAACTGAGCAATGATAGATCCTTGAGGAATTCCAATATCAATATCCTTGAATGACGAATAGCATGTGCCAATTCTTGTACAAATAGATCTCCCAGACAAGAAACATTTTACAAATTGATACATTGCTCCACTAATTCCAATATGTTTTAGCTTATAAAGCAGTCGAGCATGCCATACACTATCATAAGCTTTTCTAATATCAAAAAAAGTAGCAAGTGTACTTTTTCTTCTGGAAAACTGTTTTTTTAACTTGATTCGTAATTTTGACCAGATGATCAGTTGTACATCTTCCTTTCCTGAAACCTGCTTGGTTGTTTGGAATAATATTGTTCTTTTCGCAGAATGTAAAATACGACGTTCAACAATTTTTTCCAATATCTTACCAACTTGCGATGTTAAAGCTATGGACGGTAACTGCCAATTTTTGGATCTACGTTTACCTTGCTTTGGAACTGGTATTACAACCGTCCTCTTCCAGATAGTAGGGGAAGTTCCATTTAACCAACATTTTTGGTAAAATGAGAGAAGTAATTGCTTCCAAGATAAAGGCAAATGGCAGAGCAATTGATATGAAATACCGTCGATGCCAACAGCATGGTATTGCAAGTAAAACACTCCAATGAATCATTAAATTCCTCAAAGGTTATAAAAGAGTTTAAGTAATGATTTTCATCTGGAGGAGGATCACAATAAATATGTTTTTTTCTCTTCCTCTTCTCGGTAGCTTCTTATATTTGATGTAAGACTTGATGATGAATTATTCTTTGAAAACACTTCAACAAATAACTCTGCTTTTTCTGCTGATGTGGGGATAGCGTTGTTGTCTAATTTAATGGGATATGATGGTAAATGGCATCTGTTCTTTAATTCTTTAACCTTCTTCCATACTTTGTGCATGTCCTTTGATGTAGATATTTTTGAATGGCAAAACGTAGTGAAATAGATACGTTTTGCTTTGGCCACAACTCTGTTACTGTGACTTTTTGCACGTTTCATTGCAATAAAATTTTCTTCAATTCTGTCCATTTAGCCATGTTTTATAAGTTTTCTTTTTACTGCTCACTGCTTCTGCGCATTCTTCATTCCCACCAATCCTTTTCCTCTGTACTTCTTATCATTATAGCATTTAAAGCTTGGGCATTGATTTTTCAGCAGCGTATAAAACAGCTTTTCTGAAGTTCTCATAAAATATATCAGTGTCTTCATGTTCCATGGAATTATGATCTATTGACAATAGAGTTGACTCATAGAGGTTCCAGTCAGCACTATTGTATAAAAACTTAGGAATCATATCTTCAACTTCTTCTTCATCTTGAATCTTTTCATTTAGTGTAAGAACAATAGGGAAATGATCACTTCCTAATGTGTCTTCCTCTGTTATCCAATTAGCATTCAATGGATATATCAGGAGATACTAACGTTTAAATCAATAGAGGTTGGCCTGTGATTGAAACATCAGGAACTCTTGTTATACTTCCATCATTCAATAAAACTATTTGGAATCCCAATATTTTCAACAAAGCGATTGCATGTTGTGATAGGCAATCTGGTTCCCCAAAACGGGGAATGTGCATTAAAAATCTCCCAATAGATCCAATTTTTTTCTGAAGAAGGAAGGTGTCTTATCCAGTCTGAATTATCTGTGTTTGGGCCTTTTGGATAATATACAGAAAGTATATTTATACTAGAATCATTGCTCATTTTTAATGATAACCCGGTAATAAAAAAATTCTTCTTTATCTTTTGCTGTTGAATTGAGGTCTAACTTCAAAGATCTATAATTAAGGTCTGATCTAACATATATTGCAGTCTGAACTCTTTAGTTGATGTACTACAGTTATACAGAGGAGGGTAGTAGAATCCCTTGAATTGAGGTAATTTACTTTGTTCTACATATATAGACTGCAAAGCCAAAATACAAAAGTTGTTGGAATAAATGTAGTTCTCAAAATGAAGTAGATTTTAACGATGGATCTACAGTTCCATTGTAGAACAGTAATATAATTGTCAACATGTTTCATAATAAGTGGTTGAATAAAACGTTATAAACAGACGTTGGGCAAAAGTCAGTAAGGTTGAAATACGGGGACCCAAGGTTGTCGCGAGCACCAGGGGAAAGGCACTCTGGGGATACCCCCAGGCCTGTAGCCATTGCTGGATGGTCCCCGATGACCACTGAAACCATGTCCACGGCAGGGTATTGGGGGCGCCTCCTGTGGGGCCGTTCCCAAAAGATGCGGTGGACGTGACGCCCCAAGTTGCCAGCGAGGATGCTGGTGCCCCTGTCTGACGGTTTGGGTGTAGTCCTTCATCAGCCTGTGGTTCGTGGAGTCCAAGTTCTCATGGGACAGAAAGGGACACGTTGTGCATGGGGAGCTCTGCAAGCAGTAAGGCGTTGAACATCTCCCGCTTGCTTTGGCAGATGTCGATCCTTCACTGGGGCCACTCTACTAACAACTATCTTGGTGTTTGGATGATTTGCTTTTGCTTGTTTTAAAAGTGCGGACATCTCTGACGCGACTGTCTTAGGATCTTTTCTTTTAAATCGTTGATCCCACAGTGAAACACCAAGCAGTCAGCAGTCTTCACCGTCTTGGTGTCGCCTAGGTTTTTTGCACAGGCCTCCAATCGGTAGGGTGGTTTTGAAGTCAGATGTACACCGTACGCGTACCCCAAACGACGTGGGTTTATCTTCTCCCATCGTGGAATCATGGAATAGAATAACCTTAGGCAGACCAGACTGGTTGACGTCATCCCTCTTTTCATTATGTTTTGACGACATGACAGGCTTGGATTTGTGTTCGTGTGAAAAAGAATCGGCGTCATTCTTAATATGTTTGACGTCACAATTCTGGCCTGACCTTGCTGGCGATGTTTTTGCCTTTTTGAAGGAGATTTCAAACATGCGGCGTAAGATGGGTACGTTAGTGAAGGTGATGGAGTGTCACACTCACTGTTGCTTTGGAGGGAGCTGGTCTGGGTGGCAGAACGATGGTAAGTGGTTTGCTCCTCTCAGTCTCTCCTTGCCGTGCCTCGATGGTGGTTCCTCTCGCAACGCAGATGCAGTGCGTGTCTTCCGCATGCTCTCTTCTAAACTGGAGATTTTTTCACTCATCTTTAGAATGACGTCCTTTAGCCCCTTGATCTCAGAGAGGGCTTTTTCACAGAAGCAGGTTCGTTCGGCGTATTCTAAAATGTCAGGTAGTTGGTAGTCACCGGTGAATTTTCGAGACTTTCAGCCGTTCTCCCCTCTGACTGACGGATGTTCTCCAAAACTGGATTTTGTTCACCGCCGGCACTTTCTGTGTCTATTGTTTCGACGTTCGTCGATTTAGGCAGCTTTTTGGGTTTCCTCCGTGTCGATGCGGTTTTCGATTTTGCCATAGTTGAGCGATTTTCTTTCCTCTGCTGTAATGTCCTCTGACTAATCCGCCATGTTGGCGCAGGAAATCCTCTGTCTGCATGCGTGCGTGTGTGTGTGTGTGTCTGTGTACGCTATAGACTCAAAAACGGCTCAACCGATTGTTTTGAAATTTGGCAGGTACGTCTGTTGTGACCCGAGGAATGGTTTTGTGGCTAATCTCTAAAAAAATAAAACCGTTAAAAAACCGTTAAAAAAACTGTTATAACGGTTTCAAAGAAAATCTTTTCCTCTGCTTTTCATCAAATGGCCGTTGTGACATTGCACAGGTACAGGACTATTCTCTAAAATTTGAACCGTTATTTGGGGGTTAAAAAACGTTTTTTATAACAGTTAAAAAACCCTTTAAAAACCCAAACCTATAAAAAAAACTGTTTTAAACCCCTCTTCTTGAAATTTAAGGACTTGTTGTGCCCCAAAGGGGGTTTTTTATAACTCAAGAAAAGAAAAAACCCTTTTAAAAAAAAAGTTTTTTAAAAATTTATAAGGGTTTTTAAATTTTTTTCCTTGCTTTTCAACAAATGGCCGTTTTGGACTTGCACAGGGGAAACGAACCTAGGGGATATCTCCCCGGCAAGGGCATTTGGGCGTTTTTACGACATTATTTTTGACCGAAAAAACCGTTTTTTAAAACCGTTACCCCCCCCAAAAAACGACAAAAATACAATCTTTTCTGTGTTTGGCGGCAAGGGGTCGTCGGATCGCCCCCAAACTTGGCAATTTTAGAGGGGACATAAGTGGGTCAGGGTCATCGATATTTTTTGACCGTTTTTTTTCACCGTTAAAAACGTTACTTCTAAAAAGCCTTTTTTGAGAAATTTGGTATAAGGGAAGTTTTAAATGCTGAAAAAAGATATACAACACACGAAAACCCAAACTTAAAAAATTTATTTAAAAAACCGTTTTTATAAAATTTAACCATTCTTTTTAAATTTTTACAGTGCGTTTTACAAGCTAACAATGATTACAATTTACACGAACCCAAACTTAAAAATTGACCCTTAAAAACCCTTTTTATATAAATTTGACCGTTTCCTGATGAAAAACGGTTTTCAAGCGTTTTACACGCTGAACAATGTAACAATTTTTCCGAACAAAACTTAAAAAAGAGCGTTTTAAAAAAAAGTTTTTGATCCGCATTTTTTAAAATTTTTACCTTTTTTGATGAAATTTTTTTACAGGGGAAGTTTAAAACTACTAATCATATACAACTTTCACGAAAAAGAAACTTAAAATGACTTTTAAAAACCGTTATTATATACATTTAGACCCCCTGTGAAATTTCGGTATACCCGATGCATTTTTCACGATGAACAATGATATACAATTTTTCCGAACAAAACTTTTAAATTTTTGGGGTTAAAAACCGTTAAGACGTTTTTTTTTCTAAATTTAACCTTCTTGGTGAAATTTTGGGTTTTAAAGGTAAAAAATTTTTAAAAAGCAATTAAATTTTATAAAATTAAACAACCGA
>JAFLJL010006077.1:0-7500 GCA_018398815.1 Conus ventricosus | reverse complement strand
TAGTTGCTTCTAATTGGCAGCTGTCTAGTTTAGGAAACTTTTTGTTGTCGCAACCTCTTTGCGTTTATAATCACCATCTTTCGTGTACTTTCCAAAAACCATTACAAAGCGCCTATCTCACCATTCTGTTCAAGGTCTGCAAAACGTATGCATGGTCTTGTAATTCTAAAGTTATACACTCACAGGCGCTAATGTAACTCCGGCTTTTTCTGGCCCACGCGACATTTTTTTGTACAACTTATTATTTTATTTCAAAACAATATGCAGGTTAAACATTTTACGGTCTTTCCCCGTTTTGTCTGTTGATTTTTTATACGAAATGATCCGACGTTCCCACAGCTAATTTTTTAAACTGTAAATTAGGAATTGTATAATTTCATAATCGCCAATATGCAGCTTTCCCAGATGGATAGAGCTCTTAAAACAGTTGTGGTCCTTCCATCATATAAGTTTTTCATTAGTGCTTAGTCTCGGCCAAATGAACATAGAGTAATGAATGTAATGCAAGATTGAGCGGACTTTCCCCCTTCAAAAAGTAGTTTCATCTGGTGTAACTATTAAATCTATGATTGTCAGCTGCAAAGCCTAACATTTTAGCTAGCTCTACATCAAAAAGGTAATGTTACTACTCTTCTTCAAGTTTGATTTTTAACATTGTGGTTAATTTGCATTGTAGTTTGAGAGTAATGTTTAAGTTACTCATTGCTTCTTTTAGTGAGCCACACCGTAATACCCATCAGGTATTGATTAACTGGCTAAACTTTGGCCCTGATTTGTTAACTTTTAGAACCGTATTATTCCCCTTGGCCTTCGTTATATTAAACCATACGACTTTGTAGAATTTTTCATGGAGTGCGAACATTTTGGTTCCGCAATCGTTTCATAATAGCCATGTTCTAAAAACATAGGACTGTCTTGGGTTGTTTTGTTACAAACATTTTTTAAACAAATAAAAATGAGTGCGTTAAATATAAATACTAAGCAAATATTCTGTTGGGCCGCACTACAATCTTAAAAATATAACAACTTGGCACCCTTGCTCATTGTGTGACCAGACTGTCACTTTTCATAAAAAGGTGGAGTACTCCATGAACGAATCTTAACCCCCCTATTAAAAAAGACTACATAGCGAAGTGTGGTTCAGTCATCCGATGCAGTTTATCCAGAACCGTTAAACTTTGGTGTGTTTTGTGCAACAACTGGGTTGTGAGGTGGTCGTATGCTGTCACTTAAATCATCCTTGATCCTTTGGTGAGGGCAGTGTATAGATTTCATATCTATTACACCTTCAGACGTATTTTGAGAACTGAACTGCGAGCGCCATTACCGATGACAAAACGTTAATCCATTCAGCAACAGAATAGACTGAAGGCTTTTGAAAGAATCTGTAACCGAATTCAATATAATGTTAAGCCAGACTTTAGACAAAAGGTCGATCTTAATCTGCTTAGGCCACGCTTTATTTTTGGCGGCGCCGTGCACAGAAGTATAATATGACTGGACATCCTCTTTAAACATCTTTCTCTTCAGCAGAAACTGTTCACCTAGGCGTCCATAGAGCAAGAGCAAGAGCATAAACAAGCTTTGGGACAACTTTATCTTAGACATATCTGGGGCTTTAACTAAAAAGCGGGAATTAGAACGAATAAAACGGACTCTATTCGTACTTACGGTTTTGGTGTGTGCTAGGATTCGCAAGCACAAGCGAGTCGAGCATAATGTTCTTTACTGGCCTTGATGCCAAAAACAAAACTTGGCAAATTTAAGGGACGCATTAATTCTACTGTTTGATTTAACCTTCATGTATTAAAAGGTACCAACATGTTTTACAATCGCAAGATCGAAAGTTAGACTTTGCTTGTTGGCACTGGTTTATGCATGCTACCTTCTAGACAGTCAGACTCCAGATAGGTACAATAAATAAACTACAATATGAAATCCTTGTAGCAGCAATGAACAGAGGTCGGAAAAAAATAAAGACATAAAATTCTGAGCCAGTAATATTACAACAATAAAAAAACACCAAGAATAGTCATCCAATCCGAGGTTCAAAGCCCAAAGACTGTTGAAGACGCGGACTTTGTTCGCGATGACCATGAATATGAAAAGACAGCACTTGTTTTGGATTAACTGCCTAGGATTACTTGGTTGTTATCTTACTAAATAGTAAACCAACTATTAACGAGAACTATGCCCATAGTTTTTTTGCTCTGCCATAAAGCCAACTTACTTTGCTTGCAGTAGACAAAAAGCCAGATAATAACACTCCTATATACCTGGCAAAGAGTCTATAGTATTAAACTTTAACAGCTAATTTTTTTTTAATAAAATCGGCAGATGATCAAGCTGTTTTTTACCCATGATTTATAAGGAGCTGGCGTGGAGGCATGAACTTTGCCCTCCACCAACGCCTGTAATAGCCATCACAGTGTATTATTGCAAATCCTAGGCAGTTATAACGCGTGCTATGTGACACCTTGCTCTCTTAAACAGTGTGTATTCGTTCTGCTAGCGTCTGTCTTATATAAATTTTTTCGATAGTTCTCTTATTTCTATTCACTTGAGTTCGTTAATTGGTCTCGGTTAGTAGGACGCGCTTTTTAGTATTGCTGCTCTTTCTTTTCAAGTTTATGTAGTCTTTGGGGTTATTTCTTCTTTAACATCAGGCCCTGAGTTGTCGTCGTCAGCCTCTAGCGAGTTTTCATTTTTCTTTTCTATGATGTTCAATCTATTTCACTTAGTTTTGCTAAATTATCTTTTAATTCGTCTTAATTTTTCTTACAGTACGATCAATGGCCTCTAATTCTTGCTGGGGTATTGGGGACTCATTAATTGTTTTTAATGCTGTTTCTTCTGAAAGACTGGTTTCTGCTTCTTCTATTGTATTTATTATTCTGTCTGCTGTTGAATTAATGCTTGTAGTTCTGATGTTTTGGGGTTGGAACTGTTGGGAGTTCTTGTGCATGTTTTGAAGAGTTTAGCAACTGCCTTTCCTCTTTATTTTGGTTTTGGATTTAGGAATGTCAGGCGATTTAGATTTTTGCCTTAGTTTAGGTTAAGTGTACTCAACTACAACTTTTGATGGGTTTCGTTTATCTGTAAGCTGAAAACGTTTTCCTCGTTGTCTTAACAATACAAATTGTCCTCATCATCTAGAATCCCCCCCACATCGGGGCTATAAATTGGGGAGGTTTCTTGATTTAAAATATTTATAATTCATAAGACCTTAGGTTGTGTTATTTCATGCCACATTCGAGGCCGTTGAGTGATGCTGTGTTAAAGGAGTATTTTCATCCATGTTATCTTCAGCATCACGAATATCATATCTTTTCACCTCAAATTGGCCTGTTTTAATAATTAACTTTTTATTTTGTTTTATAAAAAATGGCAAAGTATATGGCTCAATTTCTTGACCCGAATAGAAAGCTGAAAGACCCATGGCGTTGAAGGGAAAAAAACGGAATATTACTGTTCCAAATAAATCCATCTACTGTTGAGGCAGATCAAATTCTTACTGTTAAATTTCCGACCTGGAGCGGATGATTTGATTGTGCCAGGCTCTGCACGGCATACTTTCAAAATAGAACTCGCTTCAACAATGACCCAACCAAGAACAGTGGTCCAAAATTTGGGCGGGCATCGTTAAGAAAATTTCTATAAAACTGAGGTGAAAGAAGTATTTTCTATACCACAATGCCAGACAATTTTTTAACCTATTCTGTCATGGCTAACCGCGAATGAAAGGGAAGATCTGCGTTTCAAGGAATTGGTAATGAAGAGCACTAAGACTTAGAATAGGCGCCCGAACTCACCTCAGGTGCTAAAGGCAGCAAACGGTTTAGCTGTAAGTTCTTCGTTTGGAAATCGCTTTCCATACCTTAGATTTTGAGTTGTTAAAAGCGCATTGCCCCATCCCAGACCTTAAGGGCATAAACGACAGATTGTCATCGAAACTACTTTTAATGATACAAACGTGTTATCAGATCAAAACAGACCACCGAAGCAAAGTACAGCATTTCTGGACATCTCGTTAGAGTTGATGTTGTTAGCAACTCTAATTTAGCAAGGCTGGATTGAGCAACAATATGAGTCACACAATTAGTAATTATTACGAAAACGTGGCGTATCATTCAAACTTTATCCTAAAAGCAGGGACCCAGCGCTATATGGGAATTTTAATCTTGTGTCACAGCAAAATCGCTTAAAGGTATTTTATTGCTGTGTGAAGATGAAGAAACATAGCCAGAGCAAGTGAAAAGTTTTTTATCAAAAATAACGAAAGGTGCAATGAACATTGATGGTAGTCCAACCAATCTATGCTCAGCGGACTTAGACCTTATCATCATTTTGACGAAATAACAAAATGTTTTGGGGGTGGAGGGTGAAGTCTAACGCCGGACTTGCGTCTCTAGATCTACACCTTCACAGTGTTAGGCTTGCGATTATTTAACATCAAAAATTACGGTTTATGGATTGACTAAGGTCAACAGAGGATAATCAGTTGCATGGAAGGGTGGAGAACTGTTAAAGACGTAAACATTCAAATTGAGAAAGAAAGAAAAAAAGAAGCCGATATAAACCACTTAATGTAATTTGTTTTATATTAATCCGATTCACAGTGAATTTACAAGAAAAGATTAGACCAATAGAATACTAAATTATTTTTTATTTTAAAAAGCATGTCAGTTTCAGCATTCTCCGAGAGTACTACAGCGGCCAGAGTCGCCAGAGAAGAGATAGTAGAAAACCCGGCATAAAAAACCTTTAGATTAACCAACATTACACAAATGTACAAAAACTAGAGCAGGACCTTTCAAAATACCGCAAAACCAAAACGAAGGGATTCTGCTGCCTTTAATGCTGTTACTATGTTTAATACTGGAGCTTCAAACTATAAGCGCCGCATCAGCAGGAACGATTATTGGTCTCTTAGCATCGGCATAGGCGCACCCGCAGCTTTTACTTAGGCGGTTTGTCGTTAGCTCTTGGCATGTGTTCATTCGGCCGTGGGGTGCTGCTAGCAAAAAAATAAAACTAAACTCAAAAGACAGCTATGGTTCAACTAATAACAGCTAAAACTTAGTTCCTTTAAGCTGATTATAAATAAAGCACTAGCTGACTCCAAACATCACGGATGAAGAATTAATCGTTTACAGGCGATTTTGATGATACAAAAGACCAAAAGTTTGATCTTCAAAGAAGGCGAGGACATGTTTTTCTACAAACAGCAGAACGAGCAGATAAAAAGGAATGCTTAAAAAAGGTAAACGAAAATTAAACTCTGCTCTTAAAAACAGCTCACATTAACAACGCCAAAGGGTGTTTATACTTTTAGTTTATGAGTCTAGCACAAAAGACACATCGATATTGATTAATTATTTTTTTGATTTAAATAAATATTTTGAGTTAGAAAAAGAAACTCAAGCATGGCAAATATATGAAGGTCCAGACGAATTGTTTTTGAAGCAATGCAAGAAGATTTATACAAGAGCACTGAATGATATTGATTTCGAAGTATTGATCAGCAGCGTACGGGTAAGTGTTTTGGCTCTTGCTTATTTCTCAAGTTCAGGTAAACTAACAATAGACACGCCAGTTAACGTAATGTTAGCTGTTTTAAAGGGAATATGTAACATAAATGAAGATAATCTAGAAAGTCTGGTGTCTCGACTAACAACAGACTATTCTTTCTCATTAATGACTTAACGCCTGGTTTTTTTTCGGGCAGACCAACTGCTTACAGTTTGAGTGGCTGCTGAGAAGCATAATGAGAGGCTCTGGTTGGTCAGCGGGCGAAGTCTTAGAGATCAGATTAAAAGGCTAAGTTTGCGCCGATTGTGGCCAGGCTACATTCCATACCTCGAGAGTGGGTTCAAAAAAAGGCAGATCTAAACATAAAGCATTACAGAAACAAATGTTTTCATGTGGTGTGTTCTCGCAACCACGCTGCATACGTCCGCAAAAAACGCAGAGACGAGTGTCGAAACTATTGGGATTACATTAATGATCTTAACTTCCACATGGAATATCCTTTCTGTTGGTATAGACAAAAATTGCTTCAGTTAGAGAACAAAACAACCAAATAACTGTTAATGTCTACACATGGATGAGGAAAACAAATTACACCCCATTAAAGTGCTCAAGAACAGTCCAACAATAGGGAACCAGACAAAAATCTTGTGACTTACTGCTGATGTTTTCACCGCAGGGTTACCCCATTACACATTGATACCGCACGATGAGTAGACTATGAGCATACTTCAAAACGATCATGGCAAACAAGAATTCTGTAGAAAATGTTTAACAAGATGCCATCCGCTCAAGCCGCAAGCGAATAAGAAATACATTGTAGCAGCAGTTGACTGTTAATACGGAAACTAATTACGCCCCAGAGGCAGCTAAAGGTATTTTTAAGAAACTGGAAAAAAAAAAACTGCCAAAATTCTTCCATATGTTGTTTACGCAGACTTGTGAGTTGCTTTTGTTCCTTATGAAGGGCCAGCGCCACAAAAACTTCGAAAAACAGGTCTTAATGAGTAATCCTCAGATTTGTTCATTTGCCTACATTATTGTCAGGTCGGATGGCGCTCATCCGCACCAGCTTATATAAAGGGCATAATGCTGCAGAATACTTTTAAAAGCCTGCCGGCAAGTGCGTAATGATGTTTATTAATCTTGAATTTAATCTGAACCGAATCATGATGGACGCCTGAAGACACACAGTATGACTCAGCCACACATGTTGGATTTGTGGTTTTAGGTCTCTCAGGAGCCCCCGACGCCGAGACCATGATCACATTAGCGGAAAGTTCTAGAGGAGCAGCGCCACAGTAAATTGCATCTGTCAAACTAAAGTTTAGAACAAAGACATGGAAGTGCCTATATTCTTTTCACAAACTTGCGAGGTTACGACTCTCATCTTATAATGAAAGCAGTAGACGACGCATTCAGGTGGTCAAGCATTGCACAGTATCAGAAAGTACATAGTGTTTCACTTTAAATAACATTTTTTTTTATGACTCTATGCAGCACATGATGTGATCATTAGAGTCATGGCTATGTCCTTAAAGGCCTGACCTATAACGGAAGAATATGTTGGACCCACACATCGTTAGAAAGGGCGTTTACCGTATGAATACATGAACGTTGGAAAAAAAGGTTTGATGAAGCTCACTTCCCTAAAGGCGGTTCTTTTCTCGTTTAGGGAAAGGAAATCAGTGATTCGATTATCAGCATGCTCAAGATGGTGCAGAATTTAGAGTGTAAACGAAGGGAGACTATCATGACCTCCTACTGATGGCCGATGTATGTTTTGATGGCGGAGTCTTTGAGAAATTATAGGAAGACCTGCATGAAAACATACAGTTTGGATCCTGCGCATTACATTTCGTTGCGCCAGGGATGAGTTGGGATGCTTTCTTAAAATTTACTGGAGTACAGTTGATTTATTGTTCTGATCAACCAATGATTCAGATGATTGAAACGGATTGCGTGGTGGAA
>JAFLJL010006076.1:43243-46389 GCA_018398815.1 Conus ventricosus | reverse complement strand
TGTATTGGCCCGCTCCCAGGCTTTCGTCCGCTGGATCGACTCATCAGGGGGACACGGCTAATATCTTTTATATGGAGATCGATTTGCCGTCTAATTCAGTTTGTATCGGAAACAATCACAGAAAGCCAAACTAACCGAAAGTTACCTAATTTTGTTCTCACTAACATTGTCACTGTTCTTGGTGGAATTATCATGATTAAGACCCATGCCTTTTATATGAGAGATCGATTTGCCAGTCTAATTCAATTTTTATCTTTAAAACAGTTCACACTGTAAATCTGTTTCTGTTATTATCATGATTAAGACCCATATCTTTATGTGAGAGATCCATTTGCCAGTCTAACTCATTTTTCTTTAACATTTCACACTATAAATCTGTTTGTTATTATAATTATTAAGACCCATATCTTTATATGAGAGATCGATTTGCCGGTCTAATTCAATTTGTATCTTTAACATTTCACACTATAAATCTGTGTTGTTATTCTTTAACAGTTCACACTATAAATCTGTTTCTGTTATTCTTTAACAGTTCACACTATAAATCTGTTTCTGTTATTCTTTAACATTTCACACTATAATTCTGTGTCTGTTATTCTTTAACAGTTCACACTATAAATCTGTTTCTGTTATTCTTTAACAGTTAACACTATAAATCTGTTTCTGTTATTCTTTAACAGTTCACACTATAAATCTGTTTCTGTTATTCTTTAACAGTTCACATAAAATCTGTTTCTGTTATTCTTTAACAGTTCACACTATAAATCTGTTTCTGTTATTCACAATGAGTTCTGAAGTGGAGCCCCAAGGATGACATAGCTTCGCATGAAACCACAGCATAGAGTGAAATCCACCGATGCCTTTTGTATTGAACACTGTGCTCGAATCTTGTAATCATTGTCACCAACTCGCAGTAAAATCAGTGCACTGCTGGTGCAAATTAAAGACGAAGTATAAAGAGGTAAATCATTATAGCAATTTATGGCTAAATTAAATGCAAGGAAAAAAAAGGAAAAAAAAACAACAACAAAACACCCACATTGAGTTTGAGCGATGCAACTTGAAGTGGCACTCTGCTTTGTGGCTGGTCGTACAAACAACACGATGGACGTTCAGTGTGTGAATGCACTGGTCAGTGTCAGCTTTGACGTCTTGATTTTGATGTGCTTTAAAATACCGCGAAGATTTCCCCTAATCATTTCCCACTAACAACATAGCCCAGCCGATCGCAAGGGCCGTATAAGAGCGGTCACCTTAGTGATGGTGTGCATGCTCACAAACAAGCCACATAACTGGACAGAGCTTCTGTTGGCCCTGTTGCCCTCAGAGCTAACAGGTCTGCCCCTTGTGACTGGGCATGGAGGGTTATGGGCAGTCACACACGTGGCAAGGAAACAGGGGCTGGATTCTTTACGCTACTCTGCTAGATTCACATCTTGCTGATTAGATGCTTCAGGCCAGGCGATTCGCCCAACACTGTCAACTTTCTCATACAGGCTAGTACAGTTCATGGCTTTAAGAGCTGCAAACACACAGACTGGACCCGCAACAAACGTCGAAGTGTTAAAAACCTGTTTGTTCTTCTGCTAGGCTTACAATCAAAGCGAAACTCTATTCTTGAACAGAAACTAAAATACTGTAGGCTATAAGAAATATGTGGACAAATTCCTTTCGATTCCCCTTCACACACACACACACACACACACACACTCCTCTCCCCCCCCCCCCCACCGCCCCCTCTTCCTTGCTCCCCCCCCCCCCCCCCCCCCCCCCCCCCCCCCCCCCCCCCTCTCCGAGAGCACAATAGTCAACGTTGTTTTGTTTTTTATGTTAGACTGTGTTTGAAGGGAAGGGAGGACAACTTGGGGTGTTTCTTCTTTTTCTTTTTTTTTACCTGTCAGCTCCACGTTTTCCGATCCGGCAGCATTAGAATCAAAGGCCAATGAATCAACCTTTAGCACGGCCACTGTCTGCTTCGGCGCAGGACGGCTACACGTGCGCACATCATAACAAACTAAGCGCGGAATACTAAGTGAGAACGACTCACTGCATCAGTCGTGTTCCGTGTCCACGGGCCCGCGCAAAGCGCCCTCACACGCGCCAGCTTGTGGCACGCACCGCTATGCAAATGAGCCGCCAACAGATAGAGCACAGTGCAGGCCCAGTGGCTACCCATTTATTATGACGGGCGCGTGCAGCCTCGTTTTAGGCGGCGCACGCGTAGACAATGGTTCTGTTTGTCACGAGGTCGGTCGTCTGTCCGGCCGCCGAAGTTTCAATAAAGAAATCGCTGTGTGGTTGGTGTCGTTAGATGAATCAAGTCAGGCCTGTTTATCTGTCTACATCTTGCATTTCCCCAGGCCCACTTTGCTGCTCGCTGACTGGCGGTGATTGATGAAAGCGTCGATGAAAAGAACATGGCCAGTCCTTAACGACTGAGGGCCGCTCATCCAGACACCAGAGCGGCGACGACTGAAGGGAAGATCGGGGCGATTGTGAGCAGTTCAAGGTGGACCCGACAACTGATGACAGACTATCTGCTGAGTTGCCTAGATCATCCAGGTCTCAGATGATCTGTCGGGGCTTCGAGCCTCTTGATTGGTGAGGCGCGTTACCGCTGTGCCATTGTCAGTTTTTCTTTGTCTGTGTTGTTGGTGTTGTTTAACTTGACCACGGAGCCCAGAGAAAAAAACAAACAACAGAGAACTGTCACTGCAATGACATCTCTTAGAACAACAAACGACAGGTCAGAAAAGCAATCACTCAAAGTTAATCCCCAAACAACAACGAATGAAAATTTAAAAAAAAACAATCACAAGAAGTCATCATGTAGAACAATGAATGAAAATAAAAACAATCACAAGAAGTCTATTTATGTAGAACAACGAATGAAAGTATAAGCAATCATTTGAAGTCTGTTCTGTAGAGCAACGAATGAAAATAAAAACAATCACTGGAAGTCTATTCATGTAAAACAAGGAATGAAATTAAAACAATCATTCATGTAAAACAAGGAATGAAAATTAAAAACAATCATTGGAAGTCTTTTCCCGCAGAACAACAAAAATTAATGATGATAAATGAAAACAATCACTGAAAGTTCATTCCCAGAGAAAAGCACATGAAAAATAATGGAAACGAATCAC
>JAFLJL010006076.1:28243-38243 GCA_018398815.1 Conus ventricosus | reverse complement strand
TTAAAGTTTGAAACCCCTTGTTCAACTAAGTTGGTTAGTGCTGTAGACATGAATGGTTTTTTTCTAAAACCACTTTGGTTTGGATGAAATAAATCATGTTTAGTAAAGTGTAAATGGAGATTGCCCTTTAAGATGTTTTTCTAGAGGTTTAGCAAAGTAGATAAAAATTGATATTTGGGCGATAATTGAAAATCAGTTGGGTCGCCGGATTTATAAACTGGTAGTACTTTTGGCTACCTTAAAAGCCTGTGGTAGTAACACTTTTCGATGCAAAGGTTGTAAATGTAGGTGAGATGCTCAGATATAACAGATGCAGATAATTTCAAGATTTTACTATCAATGTTGTCTAGACCACAGCAGTTAGATTGTTTTAAAGCACATAGTGCCCTATACATTCGTTTTACACTTAAATATTCAAATTGAAGTTTGTATCTATTTGTTTAGAATCACAGTAATCTTTCAACGATGATAGATCATGTTTATCATGTGTCAGAGTTTTTTAGTTTTCTGAGCTATTGTTGAAAATGTAAATTGAATTTTTCGGTAGATAATTCCATACCCGAATGACAGCAGTATCAGATTTTTCCCCAGATAATTCGTTAATGGCTTTCCCAATGGATTTTGTATTGTTTTAAAAGCAATAAGTTCTCTGAAATATTTTTTGCGAGTATATCTTTTTAGGGCAGTTACTTTATTTCGTTGTTTCTTAAAACTGTCACTTTTCCCGGTAGACTGTAATAAATTTCTCGAAGTTTAATGGCTGCATTGATTTCTTCGGTTTAAACCACTGTGGTTTGCCATCAGCTCGAATGCGTTTAAGTCTAATAGGGACATGTTTATCAATTACAGATAGAAAAATACGATACCAAGTTTCAAGGGCCTCGTCGGGGTCGGTATAAAAAAATTATTGATAAACCTCGGAAAAATTCGCAGAGCCAGGTCAGATAGAAGGACATCAATATTTAATGTTTTATAACAACAAAGAAGATATATATGGTGGTACATCTGGAATTTTCGTTCCTTTTTTTGGACCATTTTTAAACAAACAGGAAAGTGGTCACTAAGACAAACACCGGTACAGAAAATTTCAATAGTATTAGACGGGTCATTTACATATATATGGTCAATGTCACGGTCAAAAATAAATCAGCCAAATTCGTGGTCAATCGCCCCCAGCCCAGTTGGACATAAGCTCTAACGCAAATATTCTGGGCGCAGGCAGACGGCCCCATGGTTCGGATCCAGCCAATTAAGCATAGGGGAGAGTCCACAGAGACGGTTGTCCAACCGACGGACTAAATAGCGACCGACGCATCACTGTCGCCTCAGCCAATTAAAGGCTATTTTTAGCTCTCGTGGAGACAGCACTGTCTGCCAGACGGACTAAGCCGTCTGGCCGAATGTCTCGATTGGTCTGCCAGCCAACGTCTTGGCGCTACCCGACTCATCTAGCCAATTTACGACGTCCCCGGGAAAACGAAGAGAGGGGAAGGTAGTGTGTGGTGGGGTAAAATCTAGCTAATCAATTAAATGCCCAAAATGACCACCACAGAGAGTAAGGCGTGTGGGGCGTGACTGTCATGATTTGAATATCCAATGGAATTAGAGGAGATAACTTCGGGTCCGAAGCGGTAAAATACTGACCAATGGTACGGGCCCCTTTGGGCCCCCGGGGTTAGGGCATAAAGTAATGCGTTGAGTGAGAACGAGGGGGGGAGGAAACGAACAGAGAGACAGAGAGAGAGAGGAGGGGTTTCTGGGGTGGAGTCTCTGCAGGAGAAAGGCCAGAGAGATGAGAGGAGTGAAGTTTGAGCATTAGCCCCAGATATAGTCTGCAAAGGGAGGACTAAAGAGAGATGTGGAGAGAGAGAGTTGCTAAACTAATGAAGAGAAAAAGAAAGAAAAGAAGGAAAAGAAAGCAACCATGTCCATTTAAAAGAGCAGACTAGGAGAGAGAGAGAGAGTGCAATGCGTTAATGCAGAAGGAAGAAAGGAGAACAGATCGATGTTGTTAGTCACGTTCCATCTGAATCGGGGGTTCGACCTCATACTTGGCCAGCGCCACTTTCATCGGCAGTCCAACCTGCCCAACGCCAGCGGTCTGACCTGACCAGTGCCAGCAGCCCAGCCTGACCGATGCCAGCAGTCTAACTTGCCCGGTGCCAGAAATTGTGTCGTGTTGTGAAAGTGACAGTGAAAGAAAAAAAAAGGAAAAGAAAAGACAGTGATTCGTGAATAGTTAAGATCACTGGCCAGGTAAAGTAGAAATCTATTTATACCCGGGTTAGTTAATGATGTTTTAGATAAATGATTTTGTGAAGTTCAGGAAAGAGAGAATGTTTTATTTTGTTTGATTCCAATGCATTGATGTTTCTTTCTATGATCATGTGTAGTAAAGTTACAGACTTTACTAGTGGTTTGATGTGACGAATGATGATATTGAATGAGATTGTAAGCAAGCTGTGAGTGTGTTTGGGCTGTGCGTAGTCCTTCTCCATCGACATCACCCGAGGTTGACAATTTTTTGGGCGAGCTTCCCAGGATATTCTGGCCCATTTATTATAATTGTTCAACTTCTCAGAGAGGAAGCTGGTGGGATTCAAGTATTGTAATCCTAAGACAAGGGGTTTGTCTTACTGTATGATCCCAAGATATTTAAAATTTACTAGGCTTTGGCATTGTTTCCCAAAGATAGTTAATACTAGGTTTGGCATTTCAGCCCCAGAGTACTCATTTCGCACAGATTGCCTATAATTCGCTCTCATAGTTGGGTCAGGCGCTGGGCGTCTTATAAAAACTAACTACGTTGTCCCAAAGCTAATATTATCATTCATAGGATTGTGCTATTACGTCACTCTTTGCCGGTAACCACCAGTTGGCTGTCATAAGTAATAAATCTTGTTCAAACAAAAAAAAAAAAGAGAGAAGAGATAATGGCGGAAGAAAAGAACACCCTATTAAAACAACTTGTGAGCGCGCTCGTGATCTAGGTTACTCAGGAGATGAGTTGCGTGCTATTCGTTGAAAACCAACAAAAGATGGAAGAGATAAACGCGCGGAAAGACGCCGTGTTTGCAGTGAAATAGCAGAGCAGGAAAGGACTAAAGCTAGCCCCAGAGCAGGAAACAGAAAGAAAAAGAGAAGCGCAGGAAACAGAAAAGAATGAAGCAGGAAACAGAAAGAATAAGGGAAGCGCAGGAAACAGAAAGAATGAAGCAGGAAAACAGAAAGAATAAGGGAAGCGCAGGAACAGAAAGACTAAGGGAAGCGCAGGAGACAAAAAGAATGAAGCAGGAAACGGAAGATTAAAGGTTCAATTAGAGTTAGAGAAAGTGGGGAATACAAAGGGAGACCACCGAGGATGGTAGTTCACTTTCCAGTGACTCTGTGCGCAGCTAGGGCCCCCGACCAAAGTTGCCCAAAAATTCTCTGAAGGAACCGATTCGATTGATGCATACATCAGTCGTTTCGAAACGTTTGCGACCAGTCAGGTTGGCCTCCAGAAGAGTGGGCAGTCATTTTGCCCAGCGCTATTGACGGGAAAGCATTGCAGATTTTCACTGCGTTACCAGCAGAAAACAGTCTGATTTCGGCGCTGTGAAGGAATCGTTGTTTGAAAGGATTTTGACCTCACAGAGGAGGGGTTCAGGAAGAAATTTCGTTCAGCTAAATTACAAGCAGGTGGGGACGAAACACTCAGTTTGGTGCACGTCTAGATCACTATTTTGAAAAATGGTTAGAGTTGAGTGGTACGAAGGGTTCGCTGAGTTGAAGAGTAGTTATGAAGGAACAGATTTTGTCAGGTTGCGGCCCTGAGTTAACCATACATTTGAAAGGAGACAGCCAGAGACAGCAGGAGAGTTGTTGAAGTTCCCCAGAGGTGTATAGAGAGGCACGTTTGGGCACTAAGGTGCAGGAGAAAAAGGTGCGGGCCCACAGGTGAGAAGAGTGCAAGGAGACTAGGGGAGTTTTCTGCAAAGTCTGCAAACCCAGTGGTGGGGCAGAAGGAAGGGAAAAGGGACATTAGGTGTTTCATTTGTCACAAGAAGGGGACATGTGGCGAGGATGTCGCATGAGGTTTCCAGAAGGCAGCAGCTTGCAAGAGGTGGATAGGGTCGTCAAGGGAAACGACCTGCAGGGGAAAACCAAAAGGGATTCAGTCTGAAGAGGGTGGAGTGCAGCCTATGGCTAGCACTGGACAGCAGTCAGTGTCGGGGTGGGGGCATAGGCTGAGTGGTTCGTTACCAGTGGAAGAAGGGTGGATTGGCCAGCAGAGGGTGAAAGTGTTACGAGACACTGGTTGTTCATGCGGTTTTAGTACGAACAACGCTGGTCGAGGAAAGGGGTTTTGGGACAGGGCAAATCCAGACCTGTACTCTAACGATGGCACTGTGGGGGAAAGTTTCCAGTTGCTAAGATAGAAGTACGTACCCCTTACTTCTCAGGCGAGTTGTCTGCGTTGGTGATGGAGAAACCCCTTCAGATTTGATCATTGGAAAATATTCCGGGGAAAGGGGATCCAGGGGATCCTGGGGTTGTTGACTGCTACAGGGGCAGCAGTTCAAACACGGAGCAAGAAGGAGGGAAAGGTTGATAAACCGTTAGTTGTTCCAGCAAGGAAGTCAGGCATAGATGTGTCGCCTGATGAGTTTAGGGCCAAGCACAGGAACAAGACCCTTCGCTCGTGAAGTCTTGGGAGTTGGCAAGAGGTGGAGAGAAACAGGAGGGTTAGAGGAGGTGAGACAGAATTTCTTGTGAAAGGCGGGCTGTTGTACCGAGTGTTCCCAAGGGGAAGACAGGTAAGGTAAACCACTCAGTTAGAGGTACCAGCAGGTTATCGTGGACACTGTCATGTCAGTGGGTCACGAGTCGCTCATGGCGGGTCATCTCGGCACCAGCAAAACAGCTGCCCGAATCTTTGATGACTTTCATTGGCCAGGAGCAATGGCAGACATCAAGCGTTTCTGCATGTCTTTGTGACGTGTGTCAAAGGTCAGCCACAAGAGGGGTGAAGAGGAAGGCGCCTCTTAAACATCCCCCTTTAATTGACCACCATTCAGGGGGTGGTTTTGATCTGATTGGCCCAATCGCGCCCTGTTCCAAAGGTGGGCACAGGTATGTGTTTACGCTGGTGGACTACGCGACCAGATACCCAGAAGCGGTTGCATTGAAAAGGCGTAGATACGCAACAGGTCCCCTGAAGGGCTGGTAGACATCTTCTCTCGCGTGGGTGTGCCAGCACAAATTCTCAGTGAAGGGGTCACAGTTCACCTCAGGCGTGATGAGGGAGGTCAACAGGCTGCTAGGGATCACACAGCTTCTCACTACCCATACCACCCACAATGCAATGGCTGGTGGGAGAGATTCAATGGTGTGTGAAGGGCATCTTAAAGAAGCTCTGTGAGGAAAGGCCAGCAGATTGGACCGCTACATTCCAGCGGCACTGTTCGCCCCCACAGGGAAGCCCTCAGGAGAGCACAGGCTTTTCGCCATTTGAGCTGCTGTATGGGCGGACAGTTCGGGGACCAGTGTGCATTCTCAAAGAGTGTGGCCCGGGGAACAGGAGTCCGAAGAGGTCAAAACCACTTATCAGTATGTGGTGGACCTACGCAATAGGCTCGGGAGACATGTAAGGTCGCAAGGGAGAGTTTGCAGGAGGCTAGGGTCGTCCAGAAGAAGCAGTATGGGCAGGAAGGTGGGGGAAAACAATTCCTCAGGTGGGAGATCAAGTCCTGTTACTGCTTCCCACGGATCACAACAAGCTGCTGATGCATTGGAAGGGACCCTTCACCATCATTGAAAAGGTGTCAGGACTACCGAATCGATGTGAATGGGAAATCAAAACTTTTCCATGCAAATTTGCTCCGCAAAAACATTCAGCGTGAGACCCAGCACATAGGCGCAGCAGCAATCATTGATGGAGGTGAAGGAGACCCAGCAGAAGAAGGGGAGATTTTTTTGCCCGAGTTTCCAGGAGAAGAGTCTTACAGGGATGTGTCACTGTATGAAGGGCTAGACAGTAGGGGGGGCAGGAGGAAGTTAGGGGGCTCCCAGAACAGTATAGGGGGTCCCTGACTGATAAAAACCCGGCAGGACAAATCTAGAGACATGTACGGTGGAGTTAACATCGCAAAAAACCCGTACATGTGAAAAACCTACCCGATCCCATATGCCACCAAGCAAGTGATCGAGGAGGAGGGAGAAAAGATGTTGGACCTTGGGGTGATTGAACCGTCCAAATCATTCGTATAGTTTCACCCGTCTCTTAGTGAGGAAAAAGTCAGGTGAGCATCGATTCTGTGTTGGGCTATAGACGTCTTTAACAGTGTCACCAAGGTCGATGCAGAGGTCATACCGAACATGGAAAAACCTGTTCGCTCAGATCGCCACAAGCAAGAGCCCGGGATTTCACCAGGATAGATCTGAGCAAGGGTTTCTGGCAAATAGCTTGAGTGAGGACTCAAAGGAAGTCACAGCGTTCTCCACTCCTTGGGGCTATACCAGTGGCGAGTACTTCCTTTCGGGATGGGGCAACGCACCTGCAGTCTTCTCTCGATGATGAGGAAGTTATTGACGGGGGTTGGAAGGCGTTGTGAATTTCTGGATGACATTCTAATAGCATCCGAGACATGGGAGGAGCATATGAGGCAGCTAGGAGCAGTTTTAGAGAGGTTGAGACCAGCCAATCTCACAGCCAGACCAACAAAGTCCAGGTTGGTTTTCCAAGCTGGGTTCCTGGTTTTGTTGTTGGAGGCGACACAAAGCACCAGAAAGGGGAAAAGGGGGAGAAGATGATGAATTCAGAGGGGACCAAAGACCAAAACAGAAGTCAGGAGTCTGCTAGGTTTTATTGGGTTCTATAGGGAGTTTGTTCCCAATTTCGCAGCAATCACGAGTCCTCTCAGTGATTTGGTCAAGGCAGGGAAACCCGCAGTGGTCGAGTGGTCAGACGCTGCAGAGCAAGCACTGCAGGGCAGTGTGGAAAGCTAGGTTCCGTCCCATCTTGAAGCTACCAGATATGTCCAAACCATTTTTGTTGCGGACAGATGCATCAGGGGGTGGGATAGGTGCAGTATTGTTGCCCGGAGCCGAAGGGGTCGAGTTCCCTGTGAGGTATGCTAGCAGAAAGTTGACAAAGTGTGAAGAAGGGTACGCAACGGTGGGAGAGGAGTGTTTACCGTTGTGTGGGCCGTGCAGAAGTTCCACAAATACTTGTATGGGAAAGAGTTTGTGATAGAGAAATGATCATCAACCACTCAAATTCCTGCAGGAGGCGCAGTTGAAAAACGCAGAGTGCTGCGTTGGGGGAATGGCCTTGCAGCCCTACAGGTATCGAGTGCAGTACATTCCCGGTCGACAGAAAAGTCGGGGCTGACTATTTAAGCCGTTGTAGTCTAGCAAGCTGCAATCAGAGGGAAGTCAGTCATATCCAGGGTGCTTTGTTTATAATATGTGTTGATTACAGTTATGTTGAGTGGATATGGGTTCATTCCCAGTTGGCTATGTTCATATTTTTTTTGTGTGAGACTTGTTCATATTTTCCCTTTTGAGACTTGCTCATTGGTGATGTAGTTATGCTTGGAGCATACAGTCGCTTGTGTAGTGATGCATTTTTTTGCAATAAGTGAGGATGGAGATCCCCCAGTGAAGTGTCATGGATCGTCACATATTATATTGTGCTTCTCATAAGAATTGTGAAGAGAAAAATTTTGGCAATCCGCAGGTAGGGGGATTGCATAGGTGCGCACCAGAGGTCGTTATAAAATTAGTTGAAATAAGCAAGAGCGCACGTCAAAGATAACCATTGGAGTGGTATTCACTAATGATATTTTTTTATAATTTATAAACCCTTGGTTGTAAAGTATTTTTCAAACTTTTTCACGTGTAGCTGTGTGTCAGCAAATTCGGTTGTTGTCTTTTTTTTTGTACCGTTGTTTTGAGACAATGCGGTGCATAGTCTTTTGCAAGGGGGAAATTGTCACGGTCAAAAATTTAAAATCAACCAAATTCGTGGTCAATCGCCACCAGCCCAGTTGGACATAAGCTCTAACGCAAATATTCTGGGCGTCAGGCAGACGGCCCCCTGGTTCGGATCCAGCCAATTTAAACATAGGGGAGAGGCTGCACAGAGACGGTCTGTCCAACCCGACGGACTAAATAGCTGACCGACGCATTCACCTGTCGCCTCAGCCAATTAAAGGCTATTTTTAGCTTCGTGGGACGCATGTCTGCCAGACGGACTAAGCCGTCTGGCCGAATGTTTTCGATTGGTCTGCCAGCAACGTCTTGGCGCCTACCCAGATCATCTAGCCAATTTACGACGTCGCCGGAACGAAGAGAGGGGAAGGTAGTGTGTGGGTGGGGGTTTAAATCTAGCTAATCCAAATTAAATGAACAACTGACCCCACAGAGAGTAAGGTGTGTAGGCGTGACTGTCATGATTTGAATATCCAATGGAAATTTGAGGAGATAACTTCGGGTCCGAAGCGGTTTAAAAATACTGACCAATGGTACTGGCCCTTGGACACGGGGTTAGGGCATAAAGTAATGCGTGAGTGAGAACGAGGGGGAGAACGAACAGAGGACAGAGAGAGAGAGAGAGAGGTTCTGGGGTGGAGTCTCTGCAGGAGAAAGGCAGAGAGATGGAGGAGTGAGTTTTAGCATTAGCACCAGATATGTCTGCAAAGGGGGGACTAAAGAGAGATGTGGAGAGAGAGAGTTGCTAACTAATGAAGAGAAAAGAAAGAAAAGAAAAGGAAAAGAAAGCAACCATGTCCATTTAATAGAGCAGACTAGGAGAGAGAGAGAGAGTGCAATGCGTTAATGCAGGAAAAAAGAAAGGGAGAACAGATCGATGTTGATGTCACTGTTCCATCTGAACGGGGGTTCGACCTCATACTTGGCCAGCGCCCCTTTCATCGGCAGTCCAACCCGACCAACGCCAGCGGTCTGACCTGACCGTGCCAGCAGTCCAGCCTGACCGATGCCAGCAGTCTAATTGACCGGTGCCAGCAGTTGTGTCGTGTTGTGAAAGTGACAGTGAAAAGAAAAAAAAAGGAAAAGAAAAAGACAGTGATTCGTGAATAGTTAAGATCACCTGGCCAGGTAAAGTAGAAATCTATTTATACCCGGGGGTTTGTTAATGATGTTTTAGATAAATGATTTTTTTGAAGTTCAGGAAGAGAGAATGTTTTATTTTGTTTGATTCCATATGCATTGATGTTTCGTTCTATGATCATGTGTAGTAAAGTTACAGACTTTACTAGTGGTTTGTGTGACGGAATGCATGATATATGAATGAGATTGTAAGCAAGCTGTGAGTGTGTTTGGGCTGTGCGCTAGTCCTTCCTCCATCGACATCACCCGAGGTTGACAGTCAATAAGTGTTCAGACTGTGATGTTATTCTGGTTGGTGTGTTAATCAATTCTTTTAATTCTGCAGTTCAAAGATTTTTTCCCCGTTGTTATGCGGTTTAAGTAAATCAATTTAAATCTCCAAGTAGTATTACCTCTGTTGCATAAGCGTATACATCCTCCATCATGAGATCGAAGCGATCAAACCAACTCAACACGTTCTTCTGGATTTCTATATAGAAAACCTACTAAGACTGGTTTGGACCCTTTCAAACAAATATCTATCCAAATGCACTCAATGCAGTATTTATCAAAACAAGTTTATTTGTTTATAATTTACCGAGTTGTGCACAAAAGCTACCAGTCCAGTGTCTAGTTTAGCCTGGCATCTCTCCTAATCAGACTATAGCCTGGGGAAACGATACTAGATTCTCAGTTATAACCTCTGTTAGTCTTGATTCAAAAGAAACCAAAGAGAGAGAGAAGAGGAGAGAGAGAGAGAGAGGGAGGAGAGATAGAGAGAGAAGAGAGAGAGGACCCACTGGTCACAAGAGAGAGAGAGAGAGAGAGAGAGAGGGGAAGGCCCGCCCCTGGGGGGAAAAAAGAGGGGAGGGGGGAGAGAGAGAGAGAGAAAGGAAAAAGAGAG
>JAFLJL010006076.1:0-22500 GCA_018398815.1 Conus ventricosus | reverse complement strand
GCCAGATTTTGAACTGCTTCAGCTTCCCCCTGCCCCACCACAACAACCCTCCTACCCCCCGCCGTCACCCCCTCGCCCTTCATTTATCTGTACTTCCCAACGTTTACTACAAGAGATAGAGAGAGAGATGGAGAGAGAGAGAGAGAGAGAGAGACCACCTGGTCACGAGAGAGGGAGGAGAGAGAGACACCACACCAGGTCAGAGAGTAAAGAGAGAGAGAAGAGAGAGAGAGAGAGAGAGAGAGAGAGAGAGAGAGAGACCTTGTCAAGAGGAGAGAGAGAGAGAGAGAGAGAGAGAGAGAGAGCAGAGACCCACTTGGTCAGAGAGAGAGAAAGAGAGAGAGAGAGAGACCCACCTGGTCACGAGAGAGAGACCCACCTTCATGATCAGAGAGAGAGACAGACAAACCCTGTCCAGAGACAGAGAGCGAGAGAGAGAGAGAGAGAGAGAGACCCGGCGTGCTCACAGATGAGAGAAGAGAAGAGAGAGAGAGGAGAGAGAAGAGAGAGAGAGAGATGTCCCCCTGGTCAGTGAGAGGAGAGAGAGAGAGAGAGGAGAGAAAGAGAGGAGAGAGACCCACCACGCTGTTCAGAGAGAGAGACCCACCTTGATGTCCAGATAGAGAGACCCACCCTGACAGAGACACAGAGAGAGAGAAGAGAGAAAGAGAGAGAAAAGTAGAGAGTGAGAGAGGAGAAGAGAGAGAGAGAGAGAGAGAAGGAGAGAGAGACCCGCCTGGTCACAAGAGATAGAGAGACAGAGAGAGAGATCCCACCTGGACAAGAGAGAGAGGATCGAGAGAGTAAGAGAGAGAGAGACCCCTGGTCACAGTGAGAGAGAGAGAGATGAAGAGAGAGAGAGAGAGAGAGACCACCTGGTTTCATTAGTGAGAGAGAGAGAGAGAGAGAGAGACCCACCTGACAGAGAGATAGAGAGACCCACCTGGTCAAAAGAGAGAGAGAGAGAGAGAGAGAGAGAGACCCACCTGTACCGGAGAGAGAGAGACCCACCTGGACAGAGAGAGCGAGACCCACCTGGTAAAAGAGATAGAGAGACCCACCCTGTCCGAGCGAGAAGAGAGAGAAAAAGAGCGAGAGAGACCCAATCGTAACAGAGAGAGAGAGACACCCTCCCGCGCATGTCAGAGAGAGAGACCCACCCCTGTCAGAGAGAGAGAGAGAGAGTTAGAGAGAAGAGAGAGAGGAGAGAGACCCGCACCCAGGTCACAGAGAGAGAGAAGAGAAGAGAGAGAGATCCACCTGGTCAGAGAGAGAGAGAGAGAGAGAGAGACCACCTGGTCAGAAGAGATAGAGACCCACCTTGTCAAGAGAGAGAGATAGAGAGAGATAGGAGAGAGAGAGAGAGACCCACATGGAACAAGAGAGAAAGAGAGACCCCACCAGGTCAAGAGAGAGAGAGAGACCCACACAGGTCAGAGAGAGAGAGAGACCCACCTGTGTCAGAAAGAGAGAGAGAGAGAGAGGGAGAGAGAGAAGAGAGACCCACCTGGTCCAGTAGACAGAGAGAGAGAGAAGATATAGAGGCCCACCTTGTCAGACAGAGAGGAGAGAGAGAGACCCCCCATGATCAGAGAGAGAGAGATAGAAGAGAGAGAGAGAGAGAGAGAGAGAAGAGAACCCAACAGGTTCCACAGAGGAGAGAGAGGGGGAAAGAGAGACCGACCTGGTCAGAAGAGAGAGAGAGAGAGAGAGAGAGAGAGAGAGAGAGAGAGAGAGAAGATAGAACCCCTGGTCAGAGAGTACGAACGACGAACGAACGAATGTTTGTTTAAATGATGGAAAAGATAAGCACCATTCAGTGGCTTTTTCATCCAGCCCTCAAACAATAAACTCAGGTGTAGAAATCATTGCATCGGACTGCATATAAACTCCAAAACAACAATGAATACATGGTCAATTAGAATAAAGAATGCACAAAATAACCTAGAGGCAGAGAGTGTGGGAGAGAGGGAGGGATGAGAAGCGTCACAAAGAGAGAGAGAGAGGTGGGGACCCTGGAGACACAGAATAAAGAGACGGAGACTCAGACACAAGATAGACAGAAGAAAAAAGGAAGAAGAAGAAGAAGAAGATGAAAAGAAGAAGAAGATGAAAAATAAACTAAAGGAGAAGAGAGGAGAAGGAGAAGCATATAAAAAAAAATTGGCACATTAAAAACTACAATGAAGAGAGTGGTAAAACATCAAGTCATTGAATGAAGGGGTAAAATAAGAAACAACACACAACAAAAAAAAAAAAAAAAAACCTGGAAAGACACCATACAGCCAAACTCAGCAGTCAAGCAACAATACCCATACACGCCCCCCCCCCCCCCCCCCCCCCGCCACTTCAAGAACGAGAGAGAAGGAAGAAGGAGATCCAACATAGGATGGCAAAATATGAAGAAGAGAGAGAGAGAGAAGAGAGAAAGAGAGAGACAGCCAATCAACATAGAGAGAGAGAGAGAAGAGAGAGAGAGAGAGAGAAAGAGAGGAGATGGAGAAAGAGAGAAGACTTGGGAGAGAGAAGGAAGAGAGAGAGACAGAGGGAAGAGAGAGAGAGAGAGAGAGAGAGAGAGATAGACAAATTAGCAGAAGAATCTTCAAGGCAGCAGCAGAATAAAGACAAAGAGATGATAAAAAAAAAATAACATTTGAGGCAATTGGATAACAAGAATACGAACCAAAATACCACAAAGGTTACTATAACTTAGCAATAGATATATATTATAATGTGTTTTTTAAACGAGATAAGTCTATTTTATATTTCATATGTCACAAGGAATTGCATTCCAAAGTTATACCACCCGAATATGCTAAGGAAGACATGAATAGATCAAATCGGCCGGGGAATGAGGATATCAAATGTATATATTACGAAAGGTGGTTCCAAGGAATTTGGTACGTAGATAAGAAGGTGCGAGATTGTTTCATTATTTTGTACATGAAACACATCCCTTATTGAAACGACATTTCTGACTGAATGGGAGAACTCAGTTCTTTATAGTCTGCCAACTTGAAGAGATGATTTAAGGAGTACGATTTTTATAGTGAACGTCGATACAAACGCTCCATTGGATTTCAAGCAATTGTGACTGGCCATGTCCCAGCCAAGTTGAAGCATAGTCAATAACAGATTTGTATAAAGCATGGAAAAATAACATTTCCGAGAATGTTGGTCCAAGGGAAAAGCAAAATTCTGATTAATTTATATATCATTTACTTTGAGATCTATCCGAGATAAAGCAAAACGGATTAGACCAAGATAGATTGTTATCCGATAGTGAGACAAGTAACTTATGTGAATCAATTTCTTTCAAAAATCAGATCGTAGAGATACAATGGAGGGTGATCTAGTTTTCATGTTTTGGTCGTGTTGCCCTAGTTGTTATCAACATAAATTTGGATTTTCATAGATGGAGGGCCATCTGATATAGTTTGGACCACACAGAAAGATTCTTTCTAACTATTTGAAGAGCACAGCAAACCGTATACTTTTTTACGTTTTTAACCTTAACCTTTACTGTGGATTGTCCGTGGTCGTCCAGCAAATAGTTCACATGAAGAGGAAATCGCTAGAGGAAGAACATTTATAAAAACCGAAAAAAAAGGGATTGGGGACACCAAAATACACAGGTAGGAAAGTGGATTTTTACAGAGGCTTAAAAACTGACTGTTACCTTTGTCAAAAAAAGGATAATAGATCAAGAGATTTTCTGGATATACCGTAAAAAGAAGTTTTTTTACAAGAAGATTATGGTCCAATAATGTCAAAGGATTTTGCAAAGTCCACAAAAAGTAACACCAGTAAATAGATTACAATAAATGTTTTGAAAGCACATTGTATACACCTAAGTTTGGTTAGTTGCTGTATGACATGAATGGATTTTTTTCTAAAACCACTTTGGTTGTATGAAATAAATCATGTTTAGTTAAAGTTGTAACTGGAGATATGCGTTTACGAAAGATGTTTTTCTAGAGGTTTAGACAAAGTAGATAGAATTGATATTGTCGATAACTGAAAAATCAATTGGTTCGGCCGGATTTATAAACTGGTAGAACTTTGGGCTACCTTAAAAGCCAGTGGTATAACACTTCGTACGCAAAGGTGTAAAGTAAGGTGAGATGCTCCAGATATAACCGAATGCAGATAATATCAAGATTTTACTATCAACTGTTGTCTAGAATCACAGCAATTAGAATGGTTTAAAAGCACATGTGCCCTATACACTTCGTGTACACTAAATATTCCAAATGAAAGTTTTGTATCTATATGTTTATAAATCACAGTAATCTTATCAACGAAGAAGATTCAATGTTTAATCAAAGTATAGAGTTTTTTTAGTTTACTGAGCTATATGTTTGAAAAGTGTAAATAGAATTATTTTCGGTAGATAATTCCATACCCGAAAGGAACAGCATATCAGATTTTTTCTCCCCAGAATAATACGTTAATGGCTTTCCAGATGATATTGTATCTGTTATAGAAGCAATAAGTTCTCTGAAATATTTTTGCGAGTATATCTTTTAGGGCATTTACTTTATTTCGTTGTTTCTTAAAACAGTCACTTTTCCCTGTAGACTTAAAATAAATTATCTCGAATTATAAGGCTGCATTGATTTCCTTTCGTTATCCACTGTGGTTTTGCCATCAGCTCGAATGCGTTATGTCTAATAGGGACATGTTATCAATTACAGATAAAAAATAACGAACCAAGTTTCAAGAGGGCCTACGTCGGGGTCGGTATAAAATATTATAGAAAAAAAACCTCTTTTGGGAAAAAATTCGCAGAGCACAGGTCAGAATAGAAAGGACAACAATATTACTGTTTTAAATAACCAACGAGAAAGATAATATTGTGGCTACATCTGGGAAATTTCGTTCCTTTTTGGACCATGTTAAACAAACAGGAAAGTGGTCACTAATACCAAACACCGTACAGAAATTTCAATAGTAATAGACGGGTCATTTACATATATATGGCACTGTCACGGTCAAAAATTAAACACAGCACATTCGTGGTCAATCGCCACCACCCCAGTTGACATAAGCATCTAACGCAAAAATTCTGGGCGACAGGCAGACGCCCCATGGTTCGGATCCAGCAAAAAAGTCATAGGGGAAGGCTCCACAGAGACGGTCTGTCCAACCAGACGGACAAAATAGCTGAACCGACAGCATTCAGCCTTCGGCCTCCAGCCATAAAAGGCTATTTTTTAGGCTCTCGAGGAGACATCACTGTCTGCCAAGACGGACTAAGCGACTGGCCGAATGTCTCGATTGGTCTGCCATCCACGTCTTGTGCCCTACCCCAGACACCTCAAGAGCCAATTACGAACCTCGCCGGAACGACGAGAGCGGTAAAGGAATTGTGTGTTTGGGGTGAAATCTAGCTAATCAATTAAATGACCACTGACGCACCACATAGATAAGGCGAGTAGGCGTGACTGTCATGATTTGAATATCCAATGGAATTAGAGGGAGAATAACCTTCGTTCCGAACGTAAAAATACTGACCAATGTACTGGTGGCCCTTGTAACACGGGATAGGGCATAAAGTTATGCGTGAGTGAGAACGAGGGGAGAACGAACAGAGAGACAGAGAGAGAGAGAGAGGTTCTGGGGTGGAGTCTCTGCATGAGAAAGGCAGAGAGTGAGAGGATGAAGATTGAGCATAAGTCACCAGATATAGTCTGCAAAGGGAGGACAAAAGAGAGATGGGAGAGAGAGAGTTTGCTAACAAATGAAGAGAAAAAGAAAGAAAAAGAAAAGGAAAGAAAGCAACCAATGTCCATTAATAGAGCATACAAGAGAGAGAGAGAGGAGCAATGCGTTAATGAAGAAGGAAGAAAGGATAACAGATTCTTATGTAGATATCACTGTTCCATCTGAATCGGGGGTTCTACCTCTTACTAGGCCAGCGCCACTTTCCTCGGCAGTCCAACCTGACCAACGACCAGCGGTCTGACCTGACCAGTGCCAGCAGTCCCAGCCTGACCGATGCCCAGCACCTAACTTGACCGGTGCCTAGCAAATGAGTCGTTCTTGTGAAAGTGACAGTGAAAAGAAAAAAAAAAAGAAAAGAAAAAGACAGTGATTCGTGGGAATAGTTAAGATCACCTGGCCAGGTAAATGTAGAAATCTATTTATACCCCTGGTTAGTTAATGAAGTATTTAGATAAATGATTATTGAAGTTCAGGAAAGAGAGAATGTTTATTATTATTTGATCATATGCATTGATTTTCCGTTACTATGATCATGCTAGTAAAGTTACAGACTTAACTAGTGGTTTGATGTGGACCGAATGCATGATATAAGAAAAAGATTGTAAGCAAGCAGTGAGTGTGTTTGGTGGCATTGTCGCAAGGCCATCCACCAACGACATCACCCGAGGTTGACTAATTTATTGGCGAGCTAGCCAGGATTACTGCCCATTATATTATAATGATCAACATCTCATAGAGAAGCAGGGTGGGTTCAAGTATTGTAATCCTAAGACAATGGGATGTCCCTTACTTGTATGATACCCAAGCAAGTAAAATACAAGGGCTTTGGCATTGCAGTCCAGATAGATAATACTAGCTTGGCATTTCCGCCCCAATGATACTCATTTCGCACAGATTGCCTATCATTCGCTCTCATAGTTGGGTCTGGGCGCTGGCGTCCTTATAAAAACTAACTAACGTTGTCCAAGCTAATATTATCATAACATATGATTGAGCTATTACGTCACTCGTGCCGTTAACACACCAGTTGGCTGTCCATAAGTGTAATAAAATCTTGAACAAACAAAAAAAAAAAGAGGAGAGAAAATAATGGCGGAAGAAAATGAACACCCCTATTGAACAGACTTGTGAGCGACCGCTCGTGATCTAGGTTACTCAGGGGATAGTAGCGTGCATTCGTTGAAAACCAACAAAAGAGGAAAGAGATGAACGCGCGGAAAACCCGTGTTCAGTAGAAATAGCAAGAGCAGGAAAGGACTAAGCTACGCAGGAGCAGGAAACAGAAAGAATAAGAGAAGCGCAGGAAACAGAAAGAAAGAACAGGAACAAGAAAGAATAAGGGAAGCGCAGAAACAGAAAGAATGAACAGGAATCAGAAAGAATCAGGTACGCGCAGGAAACAGAAAGACTAAGGTAAGCGCAGGAGACAAAAGAATGAAAGCAAGGAAACGGAAAGATTAAAGGTTCATTAGAGTTAGAGAAAGTGAGAATACAAAGGGAGACCACCGAGATGGTAGTTCACTTCCAGTGACTCCTGTGGCGCACTACCCCCCGACCCAAAGTTGCCCAATTCCTCTGGAAGGAAAACCGATTCGATTGATGCATAAATCAGTCCGATTCGAAAACGTATTGCGACCATCCAGGGTTGGCCTCCAAAGATGGGCAGTCATTTGTCAGCGCAGATTGACGGTAAGGCATTGTGCAGATTTTCACTGCGTTAACCAGCAGAACAACAGCCTGATTTCGCGCTGTGAATGGAATCTTGATGAAAGTATTTGACCTCACCGAGGAGGGGTTCAGGAAGTAATATCGTTCAGCTAAATTACAAGCAGGTGAACTCGCACACAGTTAGGTGCACGTCTAATCACTATATTGAAAATGGTTAGAAGTTGAGTGGTACGAAGATTTCGCATGAGTTAAAGAGCTAGTTAAGAAGGAACAGATTTTGTTCAGGTTGGCCGCCCAGAAAAAAAAAAGTTTAATAACCCATAAACAAATTAAAGAGAGACAGCCAGAGACAGCATGAAGAGTTTTGAATGTTCGCAAGAGGTGTAATAGAGAGGGCACTATTTGGGCACAAAGGTGCAGAAGAAACAGTTGCCAGGCAGCAGGTGACGAAGAGTGCCAGGAGACAGGGGAGTATTATCTGCAAAGTCTGGCCAAACCCAGTGGTGGGGCAGAAGGAAGGGCAAGAGGACATTAGGTGATTCATTTGTCACAAAAGGGACAGTGGCGAGTGAAAGTCTCCTGATGTTCCAGCGTTCAGCAGCCAAGCAAAGGAGGTATAAGGTTCGTCAAGGGAAACGACCAGCATTATGACCCAAACGGGATTCAGACTGAAGAGGGAGTTGAGAGCAGCCAATGGCTAGCAACAGTGGACAGCCACCATAGTCAGGGATGAGGGCACAAGGCAGAGTGTTCGATACCAGTGTACGAAGGGTTTATAGGCCAGCAGAGGGTGAAAGAGTATTAGAGACACTGGTTGTTTCAAGCGGTAGTACGAACAACGCATGGTCAGAAAGGGGATTAGACAGGTCAAATCCAGACCAGAACTCCTAGATCGATTGGAACTGAGAGGAGTTTCCAGTGCTAAGATAGAAATAACGTACCCCAAACAACTCATCTCGAGTTGTCAGCGAAGGAGCATGGAGAAACCCCTTCAATAATTGATCATGGAAATATTCCCAGGGCAAGGGATCCAGTGGGATCCAGAGTATGTTGACTGCAACAGGGGGCAGCAGTTACAAACACGGATCAAGAAGTAGAAAGGTTAGATCAAACCGTTAGTTGTTCCAGCAAAAAGGAAGTTCAGGCATAGATGTGACCCGCCTGAAGAGTTTAGGGCAGCACAGAACAAGCACCTTCGCTCGTGAATTCCTTGGGAGTTGGCAAGAGGAGGAGAGAACAGGAGGATAAGAGGTGTGAAGACATAATTTCTGTGAAAGGCGGGCTGTTGTACCGAGTGTTCACCAAGGGGAAGACAGGAAAGGTGACCACTCATTATAGTACCAGCAGGTTATCGAGACACTGTCATGTCAGTGGTCACGAGTCGCTCATGCGGTCAGCTCGGCACCAGCAAAAACAGCGACCTAATCTTTGATGACTTTCATTGGGCCAGGAGCAATGGCAACATCAAGCCGTTTCTGCATGTCATGGACGTTTGTTCAAAGTCAGCCACAAGAGGTCAGAAAGAAGCGCCTCTTAAACAACCCCTTTAAATTGACACAACCATTCAGGAGGGTTCTGTTGAACTATTGGCCCAATCGCGCCTGTGTCCAAAGTGGGCACAAGGTATGTGTTTGAAGCTGATGGACTATTACGCGACCAGAATACCCAGAAGTCGTTGCAAATGAAAGGCCGAAGAAACTCACCAGGTCGCTAAAGGGCAGGAAGACCCAACTTCACTCGCGTGTGGAGTGCCATGCACAAAATCACAGTGACAGGGGTTCACATTCACCACAGCGAGAGATAGAGGTCAACAGGCTGCTAGGGAACACACAGCTTCACACTACCTCCATCCACCCACAAGCAATGGCATGGAGGAGAGATTCAATGGTGTGCTGAATGCATCTTAAAGAAGCTCTGTAGAAGAGGCCAGCAGATTGTGGACCGCTACATACCAGCGGCACTGTTCGCCTACAGGGAAGCCCCCTCAGAGAGCACAGGCTTTTCGCCATTGAAGTCTTGCTGTGTATGTGCGGACAGTTCGGGGACCAGAGAGGCATTCTCAAATAGCAGTGGTCCGGAGAACAGGAGTCCGAAGAGGTCAAAACCACTTATCATTAATGTGGCGTTGGACCTACGCAATAGTGGCTCCGAGGAGACATGTAAGGGTCGCAGGGAGAGTTTGCAGAGCAAGGTGTCCAGAAGAAGCAGTATTACAGAAGGTGAGAAGTCAATACCTCAAGGAGGGAGATCAAGCCCTGTTACTGCTTCCCCACGACTCACAACAATCTGCAGAAGCATTGGAAGGTACCATATCCGACCAATCATTACAAGGGTAATCAGGACTACCTGAATCGATGTAATGTAAATCAAAACTTTTTCATGCAAATTGCTCCGCAAATACATTCAGCTTGATGACCCAAGCACATAGCGCAGCAGCAATCATTGATGGAGGTGAATTAGACCCGCAGAAAGAAGGGGAGAATTTGTTGCCCGTTAGTTATCCAGGGAGAAGAGTCTACAGGTATGTGTCCACTGTATGAAAGGCTAGACAGTAGGAGACAGGAGGAAGTTAGGGGGCTCCTAGAACAGTATAGGGCGACCCTTGACAATAAACCAGGCAGGACTACTCTAGAGACATGTACGGTTGAGTTAACATCGCAAAAACCCGTACATGTGAAACCCTACTACCCGATCCCATCTGCCACCAAGCAAGTGGAATCGAGAGAGGTAGAAAAGATTATTGAGACCTTGGGTGAATTGTAACCGTCCAAATATCGTATAGTGCACACCGTCGTCATAGCGAAGGAAAAAGTCAGGAGAGCATCGAATCTGTTGATGACAATATACGTCTGAACAGTGTCACCAAGGTCGATGCAGAGGTCATAACCGAACAAGGAAGACCTGTTTCGCACCGGATCGCCACAAACAAGGCCATTATTTCACCAGGAAATATCTGAGCAATGTTACTGGCAAATATCCTGAGTAGAGGACACAAATGAAGTCCACAGCGTTAGATCTCGCCACATCCAATGGCTAAACCATGCGAGTACTTCCTTTCGGGATGTCAAACGCACCTGCAGTCTTCTCACGGATGATTATGAAGATTATATACGGGATTGAAGGCGTTGTGAATTTCATGGATGACATTCTAATAGCAACCGAGACATGGAGGAGCATAAGAAGGCAGCTTAGGAGCAGTTTAGAGATGTTAAGACCATCCAATCTCACAGCCAATACCAACAAAGGAGCCAGGTTGGGGGGGGGTTTCCAAGCCTGCGTTACCTAGGTTTTGTTGTTGGAGGCGACACAAAGCAGCCAGAAAGTGGAAGGTGGAGAATATATGAATTCAGAGAGACCAAAGACCAAAACAGAAGTCAGGATACTGCTAGGTTTTTATTGGGGTCTATAGGGCGTTATGTTCCCAATTTTTCTGCTAGCAATCACGAGTCCTCTCAGTGATTGGTCAAGGCAGGGAAACCAGCAGAAGGTGAGTGGTCAGAAACGCAGCAGAGCAAGCACTGCAGACAGTGATGGAAATACTAGGTTTCCCGTCCGCAACATGAAGCAACCAAATTATGTCCAAACCATATTTGTAGGCGGACATATGCATCAGGTTGTGGGAATCTGACAGTATTTTTGCATGGAGACACGAAGGGGTCGAGTATTCCCTGTGAGGATGCTTAGCAGAAATGTTGAAACAAAGTGAGAAGAAGGGTACGCAACGAGGCGAAGGAGTGTTTTAGCCGTTTGTGGGCCGAGCAGAAGTTGTCCACAAATACTTGTATGGGAAAGAGTTCGTGATATAGACTGAACATCAACCACTCACATTCCTGCAGGATGCGCAGTAGAAAAAACAGCAGAGTGCAGCGTTGGGCAATGGCCATATTGGCATGCCCTACAGGAAACGAGCAGTAACATTCCCCGTTCGACAGAATGACGGGGCTGACTCATTTTAAGACCGTGGTAAGTCAAGCAAGCTGGCAAACTCCATGAGGAAGTCCGTCATATCCAGGTGTGCTTTGTTGATAAAATTTGTTGAATACAGTATGTTAGATGGATAAGGGTTCATTCCCAGTTTGCTATGTTTCCATATTTTTTTGTGTGGGGACTTGTTCAATTTTCCTTGTTAGACTTGCTCATGTGAATGTAGTTTATGCATGGAGCATACAGCGCTTGTGTAGTGAATCCATAATTTATGCAATAATAGGAAAGGATAATCCCACAGAGAAAGTGATCAATGAAGGTCATCATATTAGTAATGTGACTTCTAAAAAATTGTGAAGTGAGAAGATATAGGCCAAACCGTCATGTATGGGGAATGCAAAGTTGCTGCACAGATGTCATAAAAAATAGTTAAAATAACTCAAGATCGCACGTCAATAATAACTCCATTGGAGATGAATTCACTAATGATAAATTTATACTAAATAAACCCTTTGGTTGAAAATTAATTTTCAAACTTTTGCACGTGTAGTGCTGTGTGTCAGCAAATCGGATTTTGTCTTTTTTATGTACCTTGTTTTTGAGACAATTCGGTGCATAGTCTTTAGCAAGGGGGAAATGCACGTCAAAATAAACCAACCAAATTCGTGGTACACGCCACCACCCAGCTTGGACAAAGCTCTAACGCAAATATTCTGGGCGTCAGGCAGACGGCCCCATGGTTCGGATCCAGCCATTAAGCATAGGGGAGAGGCAGCACAGAGAAACGGTCTAGACCAACCAGACGGACTAAATAAGCTGACCGACGCAGTTACACCAGTCCGCCTCAGCCCAATTAAAGGCTAATATTTAGCTCTCGAGGAGACAGCACTTGTCTTGCCAGACTGACTACTCCGCAGGCCGAATGTCTCGATTGGTCTGCCAGCCCACGTCATGGGCGCCTACCCAGACTCATCTAGCCAATTTACGACGTCTTCCCGGAACGAATAGAGGGGAAGGTAGTGGTGTGTGGGGGTGAAATCTAGCTAATCAATAAATGACCAACAGACCACTACAGTAGATTAAGTTGTGTATGCGACTGTCAGGATTTGAATATCTCAATGGGAAATATAGGGAGATAACTTTCGGGTCCGAAGCGTATAAATACTGACCAATGGTACAGGCCCATGGACACGGGGATTATAGGGCATAAAGTAATGCGTGAGTGAGAACGAGGGGGAGAACGAACAGAGAGACAGAGAGAGAGAGAGAGAGGTTCTGGGGTGGAGTCTCTGCAGGAGAAAGGCAGAGAGATGAGAGGAGTGAAGTTTGAGCATTAGCACCAGATATAGTCTGCAAAGGGAGGACTAAAGAGAGATGTGGAGAGAGAGAGTTGCTAACTAATGAAGAGAAAAAGAAAGAAAAGAAAAGGAAAAGAAAGCAACCATGTCCATTTAATAGAGCAGACTAGGAGAGAGAGAGAGAGTGCAATGCGTTAATGCAGGAAGAAAGAAAGGAGAACAGATCGATGTTGATAGTCACTGTTCCATCTGAACCGGGGGTTCGACCTCATACTTGGCCAGCGCCACTTTCATCGGCAGTCCAACCTGACCAACGCCAGCGGTCTGACCTGACCAGTGCCAGCAGTCCAGCCTGACCGATGCCAGCAGTCTAACTTGACCGGTGCCAGCAGTTGTGTCGTGTTGTGAAAGTGACAGTGAAAAGAAAAAAAAAGGAAAAGAAAAAGACAGTGATTCGTGAATAGTTAAGATCACCTGGCCAGGTAAAGTAGAAATCTATTTATACCCGGGTTAGTTAATGATGTTTTAGATAAATGATTTTGTGAAGTTCAGGAAAGAGAGAATGTTTTATTTTGTTTGATTCCATATGCATTGATGTTTCGTTCTATGATCATGTGTAGTAAAGTTACAGACTTTACTAGTGGTTTGATGTGACGAATGCATGATATATGAATGAGATTGTAAGCAAGCTGTGAGTGTGTTTGGGCTGTGCGCTAGTCCTTCCTCCATCGACATCACCCGAGGTTGACAGTCAATAAGTGTTTCAGACTGTGATGTTATTCTGGTTGGTGTGTTAATCAATTCTTTTAAATTCTGCAGTTCAAAGATTTTTTCCCAGTTGTTATGCGGTTTAAGTAAATCAATATTAAAATCTCCAAGTAGTATTACCTCTGTTGCATAAGCGTATACATCCTCCATCATGAGATCGAAGCGATCAAACCACTCAACACGTTCTTCTGGATTTCTATATAGAAAACCTACTAAGACTGGTTTGGACCCTTTCAAACAAATATCTATCCAAATGCACTCAATGCAGTATTTATCAAACAAGTTTATTTGTTTATAATTTACCGAGTTGTGCACAAATGCTACCAGTCCAGTGTCTAGTTTAGCCATGGCATCTCTCCTAATCAGACTATAGCCTGGAATCGATACTAGATTCTCAGTTATAACCTCTTTTGGGCTTGATTCAGAGAAACCAAAGAGAGAGAGAGAGAGAGAGGGAGGAGAGAGAAAAGAGAAAAGGGGAGAGAGAGAGAGAGAGAGAGAGGGGAAAACCCCACCGGTAAACAAAGGGAGAGAGAGAGAGAGAGAGAAAAGGAGAGACCCGCCGGTCAGGGAGAGAGAGAGAGAAGAGAAAGAGAGAGAGAAGGACCCCCCCGGGTCACAGGAGAGAGACCCCCCCCCTGGTCACCACAGAGAGAGAGAAGAGAGAGAGAGAAGAGGAAAAGGGGGAAAACCCACCGGGGTCAGAGAGAAGAGAGAGAGAGAGAGAGAGAGGAGAGAGAGAGAGAGAGAATGATGATTGTTTTTTCTTAGGCCTCAGCCCTCATGGGGGGGTAAAGTACAGGTATACCATTTCTCATGCAATACAAAGGGCTGGTTATGGGGGACATATGCAAACATAGGGTGCTTTTCCCTTATTTAAAAAAAGCCTTATACAAAAAAAAACGAAAAATTACGTAAACATCAGGTTTAGTGCTGCCTGGTAATTTAGTTTAAAAAAACAAGGTTGTCGATAATATTTAGGCTCCAAAACTTTTCTTTTTTTCTTTCCCTTTTGAAAAAAGAAGAAGTGTATCTCTTTTCTTTTTGCATCTGGCATAATGGACCATCAATCGCTCATTACAAAATTTATTTTAAAATCGATGCAATTGTCGATATACCTAGTCAAAAACCTAGTCATTATAAGCTTCAGTTTCGGTCCATATTTGCTTTAAAATATGTTTTAAGTCGGGGTTTCCCAAAACTTTTAACAATAAAATCTTTCATAGTGTAAATGTGGTTATTCCAGTTTTGCCATTACGCAATAAAACCTACGAAAACTTGTTTAAAAATTGTTTTCATTTCCCACCCCTTTGTTTTAAAACCACACGTCCCCAAAACCATTGTTTATTAAAAAACACGTACATTTGAAACCCCAGTTTTTTCCCTTCCCCCTAGCATCTAAATCAACAGTTTTTATACGCTAGTTAGGTAACCTATGTTCATCCATATGTAATACTTAAACCAATATCGAACGCATTTAAACCGCAGCTTTTAATATGGGAAATTGTTTCCCATATACAAATCGTGGGAGTACGCGACCCTACGAAATTTTTTTAAGAAAAATAAATGAACTGACTCACAGTGAGAGCGTTTGGTTAACCCCCAATTTCGTCAGTATACGACTGGCTGGACCGCGTATCAAAAATTTTTTATAAACAGTTCAAAGAATTGTTATTAGAGCATATAGCTTTGAAAAATACACAACAAACATTTTTCGCTCGATGGAAGGATCTTTACAAGCAGCAGTGAAAATCGGACGAGGGGAGAAAAATTTCCCAAATACTTGAAAACATTTAACACAGGCATTAACACTCATAATTTTAGCCATCGTTCTCTTACACTTAAAAAACCTCCCCCGAAATACAATTTTTTATTTTTTATTCAGTTGATTTTAATAAAGCGAAGAAGCAGCGTTGAAAGTAAATTTCTGTGTCTGCAGCCTAAAAAGTCTCTGACAATAAAACAACTTTGCCTAAAAGAATGAAAAAAATAAATGCAGTACGTGGGGCACAGCCATGTTTTCCGTTTTTAATCACTTTAAATGCAAATTTTTAAAAAATGCAGAAAAAGTACGGGGTACACGATCTCCCTGTTTCACTCCTGTGCATAAAGAAACAAAAAGTTTAGAACCCACCTTACTCTACATTTTACTTTTTCATACATAACTTTGTACACTTAAATAACTTACCGTTATCCCATTTTTTGATAAAAGGCCATAGCAGTTTCTTTTAAATTAACCCAAAGCTTTTTCAAATCTATGAACGCTACAAAAAGTTTACGTTTTTAAATGAAAAGCTTTTGCAAAAGCCTAAAAAACCGTAAATATGTGACAACTGTCGAATATCCTTTTTTAAAAGCCTGCTTGATTCCCTGTAATATTGTTCTGTCTACCCTTCTTGAAATTTAATAGAAACATAAAGTTTGTCTTATATCTAATAGAGTCTTTTATAATTTTTGGGGATATTAACATTTTTTTTAAACAATGGTAAAAAAAGGGATTCGTAATTTTCCGGGTTTTTCCCCTTTTGTCAAAAAGTGTTTTAAATTTTTGGAAAAAATTTTTACGTTATCATTTGGTACTTCGAAACTCGCTAACAATACCTCGGGCCTGTGCTTTCCGAACTTTCAGTTTTTCTTGGCCATAATATTCCTTTTTAAAAAATGGAGTTTCTGTAACTCCCCTGTCCTATCCCCGGATCTTCATATTGGAAGTATTTACATTGTTTCTAATAAGACTTAAAGTGCTGGAACATTGCCCAACTGAAATCTCGTTTTTTTGGCTGTTTTTATTAAAGGAAGTTTTATGGAAACGCCCCAAATTCTCTCTGTTCTTTTTTTTTTTTTTTTTGGATGTCACAAGTTTGTTCAATGAGTATTGTTAAAAACTCTTTATCTTCCTTACCAGAAAATGTTTATATTCCGTCGAGCAAAGGTTACGTTTGTCGATCCCCCCTATCTAATGTCCTACAACAACTGAGAAGGCTTCTTACTTTTTTTTTACGGTTTACATTCCCTGGTAAACCATCACGGGTCCCTTCTTTTATTACATTTATATGTTCTTATCAATTCGCCGTTTTTTTCACTCATTAAACACATTAAAAGCTTCGTCGACATCGACTCAATTAAGAAGAAAAAGAAACCCCCGGGGCTGGGGGGGACCAAAAGCATGTCTTCCCCTTTTTTGAGCGCCCTGACCACCCTTGGGGCCTGCGCTGTGTTGACGAGGGGTACAGGATCAAAAAAAATCATAGCATTGTTCGCTTACTTTCATGTCGTTTTACAAAGGATCAAAAAAAAAAACATCAGCAAATTCACTGCCCCAAAAAATTTTTTTTCAATTTTTCCCTTTAAAACCCTTTCCCTTTTTCTGCATGATTTTCTTTTTCCCCTGTGGAAACACTACTCAAACGAACAGGCATGTGATCAGACCAATCCTTTCCAAAAACGTGTTTTACATGATTATACCCCAGTGTAATATTCGTTTAAAAAAATAAAATAGTGGCGCCTGCATCCGGGTTATATTTGATAGTGACCCTGGAGGTCACAGCAGGCAATGTTAAGAAGTAATTTTCCAAAATTTATTAAAATTTTTGATTTTGAGCTTTCCTAGTGATAGCTTCTTATATGGTTAAATAACCTGTTTCCCCAAAAACCCCGGAGTTTTTGAAGTTTGCTGTTTGTCACCCACAATACAACAAAACTCTTTTTTATCAATAAAACCAAAAAATTCTAAAGCAAATACCCCATTATCCGATCAAAAGAGTATAAAAAAGGCGAACCCCCGGCGGAACTAAGAACAAAAAATAAAATAACTTTCCAAGCCGGAATAATTCTTTATCGATGACAAATACAACAATTTATAAAACTTTTTTTTATCACGTTTTTTACAAAGGGACGAACTCATTTTTTGATCAAAACACACAAGCCCCCTATCACCTTTTTGAGAGAATTTTACAGCTGATTATATTTTTATATATTAAATATTTTTTTTCAATTTTTTCAAAGGTCTCTCCCAAACAAAAAAAAATAAAAACTATAAATAAATGTAGCAAAATCATGAAGTAATTTTGGGCAAAAAACCCTTTCACTTTCCTGTAAAAAACGAAAAAGGTTGTCGCATTTTGCTTTTAAGACATTTTCATAATCACGGGGAGGAGAGGGGGAGAGAGAGAGAGAGAAAAGAGAGAGGAGGAGAGAGAGAAGAGAGGAGAGAGACCACCGATCAGGGAGGGAGACCCACCTGGTCGAAAAAAAAGAGAGAGGGGAGAGACCCACCTGGTCAAAGAGGAGAGAGAACAAACGAACGAACGAAAAAACGAACGAAATTTTATTTTACCGGGGTTTAATGAGATAAGCAAATTACGCATGCTTTTTTTCACCCAGCCCGGGGGGAAAAAAAAAAAAAAAAAAAGCACATGGACAAAACCACAAATCCATATGGACAAAAAGGAAAAAGTGTACATGAGCCAACTTCGAACTGTAAGAAGTACAGACTAATATCAAAAACAAAAGGCAAAAACTGCAAAATCCTTTTCGCCCGTGCGCGCTCAACACAAACACACACACACAACACACACCACACACACACACCCCAAAACAACACACACACCCCTGAAGGAAATTTACTAAAGACAAACTCAGCAAACTGACAGTATTTTAAACTAACTGGGACAAAGTCTGTTAAACTTTTTTTCGCATAATGGCAGAAGGAAAAATCAGTCTAAAATATGTAGTGTCTTTTAAAAGTTTTTGGCCTGAAGAGAAATGCTTTGTAAGTGATTTAAACGAGTAATGCTTTCTTTATTTCACGTAATTTGGTAAAGGGTTCCCCAAGGCCCCCCCTAATAGGGAGACTTGTTTTAAAAAAATAATTCTGGGTTTTTTTTCATTACAATATTGTTCGTGTTTTTGATTGATTTTGCGGGAAACTGGGTTGTGTAAAGGAAACAAAAACCGTTCATTATTTGATCATTACAAAGGGTTTGTTTAAAAAGTAGTTTATACGATAATGGAAATCTCAGGGAAGTAGTCTTCAGTCGTCAAACGGGAGTTTTTAAAAAATACTAGCTTCAGAGAGCGTTTATAAATCCTGTTTAGATATTTAATGTGTTTGCCTGCTTGATCATGAGTTTGACGCTAACGATGGGGTGAAATAAAGATGAAAGAATTTTTTTCGAGCTGAACTCGAGGAAATTCTCAATTTTTTTAAAGTTTAAAAACCTTTTGGGAAAAACGTTTGCATAAACTTCGTTTGGGGTGACCAGGAAAGATTATTGTCGATGTAACCCTTGAACTTTGTGAGTATCAACTTCTGAATGACTGTACAATATGTTTTAAAAGGCGACTGAAGTCTTTTTTGCCGTTTTTGCCGAATTTTTTTAAAGTATTTTTTTTTTTGGTCGTTCAAAGACATTGGTTCAGCCCGTCCAATCAATTAAGTTACTAGCATTGTTTGCAAGTTTAGATAATGCTTAAATTTTGAATGGCTCGAATGAATAGGTTCATCTGAAACATTTCAATACGCCTCCTGTAAAAGTATAAGGGGAAAATCATTTTTTATAGAGAGAAAAAAATAAGGACCCCAAAAACGGATCCTTGGGGAACACCAAATGTTTGTGTCGGAATTTTGGTTGTTGGTTACCCAAAAAAACCTTTTGGGTGACGGTTAGAAAAAAAGATTTAAAAAAGAAAAAGTTTGGTCGGGAAATTAATAAGGCTGCTTACGTAGCAGCAAATTTTTGGCAATGACGCGAAAAGCCTTTGCAAGTCAACGAAAATATCCCGGAAAATTTGTTGTCATTGATATTAAAGAGCCAATCCTCGACGAGGTTTGTTAAAACAGTGTGGATGAATGGTTTTCTCAAAAAACCTATTGATTGGGATGAAGCAAATTTTTCTCCGAAAAATGTGACATTGATGTTTATAGAAGTTTCTCCAAAGGTTTTCGACAACCGAGTTGTTGTTGTTGTTGTCGTACCCCGGCAAAAACCCGGGATCATCCAAAACAGCCGAAGTACTTGAACATATGGGACAAATGCATCAGGGGGATGAAACTTCGGTGTGACCGTTTTTGATTTCCCCCCCCACTGGCAGCCACACCCACTTCGGGGGATTTTAGAGACTGATAATGTTATGCAGGACTTTTTCACAACTGAAAACAATCCCCGCATAACTTGCAGAGCATAACAAACATTTTGGTTGGGCCCTTTGGTGTTTAGCCTATGTCAATTAGCCTGACCACCTTAAACCAAGGGAGATAAAGAAAAAGGGCGTAAATTTGATGGGGGAGTTTCATCTCCAATTTATAGATTGGGAAAAATTTTGGCTTGTTTAAGAAATAAAGGAAAATGCTTTTGTCAATGCAAGATTGTCAAATAAGTTAAAAAGTTTTGTGAGATAGGAGCAATGATTTAGAATTTTTACCTCTAAATTACAGGCCAGTGTGCCCGTCTGCTTGAGTTGTGTAAGATAACGTAAACGTCAACACCGTAATAGGAGGAAAAGACAGGTTGATGTTTAAATTTTTAGAATCAAAATTTTTAGTAGCTCGAGATTATTTAAATAGGGCCTACTTTTGTTACAGTTAGGGATATATTTGAAAAATGGTGATTTTAAATCATGTTGAAAGCCCCCTTTTTTGAGGCAGACATTTTATGGGCTTTTTTTTTGTGAGAAAGTTAATAGCTTTCCAAAACGATTTTAATTATTAGAACCTTCCAAAAACAAGACCGGAAAATATTTCTTTTTCGCTGAAGTAAAAATTTTCCTAATTTTTTTTGTTTTTTTTAAAACTTGAAATTGTTTTTCTTTTAACAGCATGTCTCTTCACGCTGCTTTTTGGATGATATCAGTCAACCAGGAGGGTTGGGGGAATGTTTAAAATCTTTTTGTTTAAAAGGGGGCATGTTTTTTTCATAGATATAAGTAAATGATTGTGCCAGAATTGAAATCTTTTTTCAGGGTCAGTGACCGATACACGTCGGAAAGATAATGAGCTAAGTCGAAAAGAAATGCCCTCTTTACAAAATTAGCAAAGATCTATGGGAATAATTTGTTCCGGGTTGGGAAAATTTTGTGCCTTTTCCCGAACCAAGAAAAGGAAAAGGTGGGATCACTGGCCGCAATGTGGAGAAAACACTTGACAATGTTTTGTGTGTGTTACTATAAATGTGAAATCAGTGTTTCAGAAAGCGGGAGTATTTAGTGGGGTTCAATTAATTGATGAAGTCCAAAATTCTCAACGTTTGGATCCCTCGATGATTTGGGTTTAAAAGATCATGTTAAAAATTTTGGGGAGAGAGAGAGGAGAGAAAGAGAGAGAGAGAAGAGAGAGAGAGAGAACCACCTGATCAGAGAGAGGGAGCCCACCCGGCAGAGGAGAGAGAGACCCCCCTGGTCGAGAGGAGGAGAGAGAAGAAAGAGAGAGAGAGACAGAGAGAGAGACCCCCCGGTCAGAGGAAGGGGAGAGAGAGAGATAGTAGAGAGAGGGAGAGAGGAGAGAGAGGAGAGGAGAGAGAGAGAGGAGACCCACCCCCGGGAGAGAGAGAGAGACCCCCCGGCGGGAGAGAGGAGACGGAGAGAGCCCCCCTATCGAGAGAGAGAGGGAGAGAAGAGAGAGAGACCCACCTGTCAAGGAAAAGAGAGAAAGAGAGACCCCCGGTCAAGAGAGAGAGAGAGAGAAGAAAGAGAGAGAGAGGGGAGAGAGGGGAGAAGGAGGAGAGAAGGGGGAAAAGAGAGACCCCCCTGGTCAGGAGAGAACCCACCTGGTCAGAGAGAGAGAGAGAGACCCCCCTGGTCAGAAAGGAGTAGAGAGACCCACCTGGGCAGAGAGGTGAGAGGAAAGAAGGGGGGAGAAAAAGGGGAAAGAGAGAGAAAGAGAGAAAGGAAAAAGGGGAGGAGAGAGAGGAAAGGAGGGACCCCCCTGGTAGAGAAAAAAGAGAAAAGAAAAAGGGAGAAGGAGAGAGAGGAGACCACTGTGAGAGGAAAAAAGAGAGGGGAAGAAAAGAAGAGAGAGAGAGAAAGGAGAGAGGAGGCCCATTAAAAAAGGGGGGAGAAAAAGGAGAGTAGAGAGAGAGGAAGGAGAGAGAGGAGAGAGAAAACGGAGAGAGAGAGAGGACCCCCCTGTCAGAGAGAAGAGAAGAAAGAGAGACCCCCCTGGGCAAAAGAGAGAGGAGAGGAGAAAAGAGAGAGAAGAGAAAGAGAGAGAGAGAAAGAGAAAGGGGCCACCCGGTCAGAGAGAGGAGAGAAACCCCGGTCAGAAGGGAAAAGAAGAGAGACCCCCCTGGAGAGAGGAGGGAGAGAGAGCCCCCTGGCGAGAGAGAAAATGTGAAGAGAGAAAATCATTCCAAAGGGAAAAAATAGAAAAAGCCCCCCCTTGGCCCCGAAGGGAAAAATGAAGAGAAACCACCTTTTAAAAAAAAATGTATGATGGGGAAATTTTTAATTTAGGCAAAAAAGGAAATTTTTTTTTTAGGCGCCTTGGGTGTTAATGGCGAAAAATACAAATTTTCCCAAAAACCCCATGTATAGAGGGGAAGTTCTGGGGGGTTTTGCAAAAGGGTAGGCGGGGTTTGGGGCAGCCTGGGTTAAGGGGGTGCCGAACCTGGGGGGGGGATTCACGGTTTTATGGGGGAAAAGGAAGGGAATTTGGGTCCAGGGGTCAAGGGAGGGGGCCGCAGCCTGGGAGAGTCAAACGACCATTCATTCCTGTTCGGGTGAAGGAAGGGTTTTGGCCAGGGGGGACCGGGAAAGGTAGTTACCTTTCCCCGCCTGGGGGAGAGAACCGCGAAAAATTTCTTGGGGGCCTGGGTTTTGGGGATGTTTTTCCCCGGCCTTTTTGGTTGGGCACTTGTTGTTTGGTAGGGAAAATTGGATTCATTGGTGGTAAAAAATCTTGGGGGTTTTGGACAAAAGGTGTGGGTACCCTGATTCCATTGGGAGCCCTTAAACCCCGGTTCCTCTTTTTGGCGTTAAAGGGGTTGGGGGTGTGTGTTTTTTAGGGAAGGTGAATCCCCCCCTTTGGGGGTAAAAATAACCTTGAAGCAAGGTAAGTGTGCCGTTTCCCTGGTGGGGCAAAAAATGGGTTCTCCCCGGGTTTTAGACGAAAAATTTTCTT